>PVJC01006872.1:0-53399 GCA_004026665.1 Murina feae | reverse complement strand
TGTGTCCATTGGTTAGGCTTATATGCATGCATACAAGTCCTTTGGTTGATCTCTCCCCTTTACCCCCACCCTCCCCTACCTTCCCTCTAAGGTTTGCTTCCCTCTGATCGATGCTTCTCTGTTTCTAGATCTGTTTTTGTTCATCAGTTTATGTTGTTCATTATAATCCACAAATGAGTGAGATCATGTGATATTTATCTTTCTCTGACTGGCTAATTTCACTTAGCATAATGCCCTGCAGTTCCATCCATGCTGTTGCAAATGGTAGGAGTTCCTTCCTTTTTACAGCAGGGGAATATTTGTTTTTAGGGTGTGTGTAGCAATTTGTCTTATGGATACATTTTCCAGGAGAAAGTGCCAACAGCTGGGGGCGGGCTGTGATTCCTAGCCATCCAGCCCTCTGGAGGGAGGCTTGTGTTCATCACAGGACATACACATTATGGCTGCAGACCCAGGGTGGTGCTCCCTCAGTTTCTGTAGCCTGACTACAGAAACTGTAGACTCTGTAGTTCAACTTCCACGTCTGGGTGCAGCCTGGCCTGGATATGGGTTATTTTGAGCTGCCCCTGCAATGCAGCTGCAAATGCAGAAAATGAGGAACACAGGACCTGCTCATCAGGGAACAGCTCGCTAAGCACCTGCTGTCACTAGGATAGAGAGCAGGCAGACAACATAATTGCACTCCCTCCAAGAGATCCACTCTGCTGAATTGCCTCTTTAGGGGCAATGCTACCATTTCTTTGGTGCCAATACAGTCCTATATAATAAAAGGCTAATATGCAAATAGACAAAACTGCGGAACAACCAGTCACTATAATGCGCGCTAACCACCAGGAGGCATGCACAGAACATGGTGGGCTTTGACAGCAGGTGGCAGAGTGCTGAACATGGTGGGCATCGGCTGCAGTGGGATGGTGGAGCAGGTGAGGGGGGGCACCAGACCAAGGTGGGATGCTGGTTGCTGTCATCAGGGTGAGCCTCTGGTGTTTATTGAAAGTTCTTTGCTCCTGCGCACTGTGGACCTGCCTGGCACTTGCACCTGCTGCCAGCGCTGGCCCTGCTTGCATCCGCTGCCAGTTCCAGAGCAGTTGCTCACACCTGCTGCCAGCAAAGGTCCCAATCGCTCAGCACCATCAGCAGGTGCAAGCGGTGGCTGTAAGCCCCGACAGTTCCTGAAGGCTTCCCCACCTCTCCTGCTCCTGAGGGGCTATTGGGGCAGCAGCCACCACTCGCACCCACTGCTGGCGCCGGCCCCAATTGCTCCACACCATCAGCAGGTGCAAGAGGAGCTGGTGCCATCAATGTGTGCAAGTGGGGCTGCCCGCAGACAGGGACTGGGAGTGTGGCAGGAGGGGCGGGGTGGGGACACAGAGGATGGGCTGAGACCTGCCCTTGTGCCCACTGCAGCCTCAAGGCCCACAGTTCCTCTCAAGGTGCATGAATTTGTGCACTGGGCCCCTAGTTAAGAAGAAAAAAACAACCTCATGGTAAATTTCAAAATGCCATAGGTAAAAGCAAACTGCTTCACTTAACTCCTTGGTTATTTGTTTCAGATTTTATGTATCTCACTGGAAAAAATTTGCAAAGGTTAGAAGCCCTGGCCTGGCCCTTTGTGGAGAGGAGTCCAAGAATAGAGGGAGGATATGACCTCAGTTATGCTTCATGTGAAGCATCAGCCTCAGAACAACAACAGCACAGACCGAGCCCTGGTTATTGCCCATTCATCTATTCATTTATTTCTTAATTTGGTGTCTGAATCAACAGGCTTTGGCCAGAAAGAGGAAGAGGGAGAGGGAAAGCTGTGAAGTTCCTTTCTTTGGGAGGCTTTGCATAATAGGCACCTATTAACACTGAATGACAGTGCAGGTCAGTACATCACACATGTTCAAGGAGATGAAGTGTCTCAGAAATAGAGCCAAGCAGGCCAGTTTGCATGAACAGGCAAGAGGCACCCTCGCTGGGTGACAGCACTCTTCTAAGTGCCACGGGTCTTCTGTGATGGGTTGAGCATGTTTGCACACAGGATACTGAGGGTCATGTTAGGCAAAGCTGAGCCATTATGCCCTTTCCTGGAGGAGTTAATCTGGAAAGCATACTCATCTCATTTGGGAGGGGCTAAGTAAACATCTTTCAATAAAACAAAAGTCAGTAAGGAAATCTGAATTGTATTTATAAAACTACATATCAGGCTTTGCCATAGAAATTAAGCATCCAAATTAATGATTTCAGACCACAAACATGGAAACACCAAAGTAATATTAGCTATTGTTCCTTAACAAATGACCCCAAAATTCAGTGACTTAAAACAAAGATTTGTTATTCCTGATTCTGTTGGCTGGGAGGTTCTTCTTGAAGCTTGTCTGGGCTCACTGGTGTGGCAGCATTCAGAGGGGAGGCAGCCTGGGGTGGGTCCAGCTGGGATGCTGGGTCGTCAGGGCCTTTCTCTCCATGCAGCGTCGTTTTAAAAGTAGGTTTTATTGTTAAACAAATTTGGTGAGGCCAACAGATCAGGAGGTGATTGCCGCTGAAAAGGATGTTACATCATAGTTCCCCAAAGGAGGCACCTCATGCCATGCACATGGGGAGGCACCAGGGTCAGTCAGGAGGCCAAGGGAGTGAAGGGGAAAGGCGGGCAAGAATCTTTACTGGAAGAAATGGGTGAACAGATAAGCATGTTTAAAATTGGCAGGTTTGAATTTCAGAAGGCTCTGGAGCATAGACTCTCCTTAGTTGTCTGGTACCTGGGTGACGAAGGCAGGTTGACAGAGGCCCAGAATGTGAAGGCTGCGTAAAGGAGGTGGTTGGGATGTGGGCTCTGGCTTGGTTGGTTTTGCATATGAAAGGCACATGGGGGGAAATTTGCTACTATCTCTAAGAATTGGGAGAAACATTCCCTCAGGGCCAACAAGGCCTAAGGTCAAAGTGTCAGAATTCAGAAAACAAAAGGACATGGTGATACAGGCCTCAGGGCCTCTCTGTCCACATGGGCTCATTAAGGGCTCTAGAGTGACCTCCCTTGAATGATGGCAAGGGCAGTTGAATGGAGCAGGAGCAGAAGTCACAGGTCTCCTAAGGCCTAAGCTTGGAAGGTGTGCCACACCACTTCTGCTGCACTGCGCAGGCCATGGGGCTCACAGAGTACCCCCCACCCCGCCCCCAGTCCTCTCAGGATGAGAGGGGAGGAACGCTTCCCTTGCTCGAGGGGAGTGTTGTTGCAGCCCTCTTGGCAAACGATCTACCACAAAAGATGTGCTTCTAGAACGTTGCCAAGGCTTTCTGAATCCATCAGATGCACAGGAAGGGCAGAAAGAAGTGGTCTTCCAGCCCATTTGTCTTTGTTGGTGTGCAGACAAGATGTAATTCTTCCCACAGTTGGTCCCAGCATAGGAGGTCAGTTGGGTGTTTGCCTAGGAGCCCATAGGGCCTGTTTTCACTTTCATAGGAGGGCTGGCATGGCTCTCAGTTGCTCCGCAAGGAGCCCAGGCTTTTTGCCAACTGTTTGAATGCCTCAGGGTCAGGCTCTAGCATTTTCTCATCAGGAGTTAAAGTTACCCTATAATTTCTCCTATAGAAGCATGGATGTTTTATTATAAAAGTGCCATTTGTAAAGCATGTGGAATCGGGCCAATAATAAACAACATTCACATCACACTTCAGGGTCCATGAAGCCCTTTCTCACGACATCTATGGAGTAGGTGTCCTCATCCTTGTTTTTCATTTGAAGTCACCGAGGCTGTGGGTATCAGGGACTTGCGGGGTGTCTGAATTGTATTGGGGCCCTAGGGGCTGCCTTGAGGCTATCAGACCTTAGAAATCTCCCCCTACTTCCTAAGGGCGCTTCAGTGCATCACTTCTGTCCCCTGTTTGCTGCTCATCTGTCTGGCTTTACTCATTCGGAGATTATTTCTCCCTTTGAATCAGATGCTTTACAGTGCGCTCAGCACACCAAGGAGTTAACCTTTGCTAGGGAATTCGGCTCTGACACCCACAGATATACCCTGGCTCTGCCCACTGCTCCCTGAGCTCTATTTCCAAGGCCTCCAGCTGGGACCCCATTGGCTGGAAGGTGATTTCAGTCCCTGGAGAACACATAGCCTGTGAAAAGCCAAACTGGCGGTTAAATCGGGGCCCCCAAATTACCTCCTCAGTGCAGTGATGGGATTCATTCTGGTGAGTCATTGGTTCTGCTCCTGAGTCAGAGCTAGACACTACCTGTCTGCTTCAGAATGTCTTCAGTGAGGCTGCCCCTATCAATCCAGTTCCAGGAGAAGGAGGCTGAGTCATTGCCAGTTCCAGGGGCTGCTGTCCTCAGATGCGCATGCAAGTTAACCAGTGATGATGAGTTGCAGAGCCCAAGATGACACTTAGTGTTTCCTAAAACGCAGAGGCTTCTGTAGTCGTTACAGGGAGAAGAGTTGGGAAGGGTTGAGGTTCAGTGGCAGCGGCTGGACTTCAGGGTTGCACTTCTAGCTCAGAGGCTGACTTGCCCCTTCACCCTGCTCTCTCAGCACAACTTTTGTGAACAGAGGTAACTCTCTTGCCAGAAAAAAAGCCTTAGAGAGCTGCTAAAGAGGAATCCAGGCTTCCCATAGGACATTTTGAAGATGATGCTATTCAAATGAAAGGGTTCCAAGAGGGTGAAGGCATCTCCCTGGCTGGGGGAAGGTGGGTGCAGGTGCAGCCCACATGGTGAGCGGGGGGCCCCCTGCAGCCAGATGGGGCAACAGTTGCAGAGACTGCTCTGAAACCAGGACCTCCATGTTTGTTGCCCCTGGAGTCCTGCCTCTGGGGCCTGCTTCTCTTGATGGCTCTTTTCTCTAGAGGATCATATCTTTCTCCCTGCACAAGCCACCTTCAGCCTGATCTTTCTTCTCCTGCTTACAGATCTTCTTTGCTGATTTCTTCGCAGTTGTCTGCCTTTCCTCTTAGGGTTTTCAACCAGGGGTGATTTTGACCTGCATTAGAAGACATTTGGCTGTATATAGAGATATTTTTGATGGTCACAAATGGACAGGACACTGTGGATAAAGTAGATAAAGGCCAGGGATGATACTTAAACATCCTACAGTGCACAGAACAGTTCCCTACAACAAAGAATTATCTGGTCCCAAATGTCAGTAATGATGAGGTTAAGAAATCCTCCTGATGATGCATTCATTTACCCAGCAAATGAGGTCCAAATGTCTCCCCCTCAGCATTAGTACTTTTCACAATACCTTGAAAATGGGCCATACTTGCTTTATTTCTTTTGATTTAGAGCTCCCTTCCCCCCTCCCCCAGGTTTATACTAATAACTAGGGGCCCGGTGCATGAAATGTGTGCACTGGGGGGGGGGGGGGGTGTTCCTCAGCCCAGCCTGCCCTCTCTCATATATTGGGAGCCCTCAGGGGGTGTCCTACTGACAGCTTAGGCTTGCTCCCTGATCCCCTTGGGGAATGGGCCTAAGCCACAGTATGGCCTCCCTTTGTGGGAGGTGACCAGGCTAATCAGAGGAAGGCACCAGACCCATCAACCTGCTGCTGCAGCCACTGCCAGTCACCACAGCCACCAAGGTGTTTTCATCAACACAGACTCGTCCCTTCACCATGAGAAAATGACAACTTTCTTTAGGCATTTTCAAGATGTGTCTTGCATATGACATTTCTTTCTTTCTTTCTTTTTTATCCTCACCTGAGGATATGTTTCCATTGATTTTTAGAGAATGTGGAAGAGAAGGGAAAAACAGAGAGAAACATCAAAGTGAGAGGAACATTTATATTGGTTGCCTCCTGCATATGCCCTGACCTGGGCCCCGGCCAGGGAGGAGCCTGCAACCTAGGTACATGCCCTTGGTCAGAATTGAACCCACACCCTGCAGTCAGCAGGCTTAGGCATTATGCACTGAGCCAAACTGGCTAGGCAGGATATGACATTTCTTAGCCCTCCAGCAGTGGACCTTCATTTTTTTCTCCAGGAGTGTGGTGGAAAAACCCTAGATCACCTTTAGGGATTCTTATTACCCAAGTTAGTAAGAATATTACCAGTGGTATACAGGGAGCTTAGCCAATGAGCGGTAAGAAAAGGTGTTTCCTCTGTAGTTCACTCCGATCACGGCTCTATGCCTGCCCCTCCAATCTCAGCTCCACCCCTGCCCAGGCCTGAAACCTCTGGCTGAGGATGCAGGCCTGGGCAGGGAACCCCCAAGCCCCTCTGATCACCGGCTTCATAGATCCCAGGCCTCTGTGATCACCAGCTCTGATCCTGCCCCCTGCCTTCGCTGGCTCTGCCCTTGCCCCACTGGCAGCCTCTGGCAAAGGCTACAGGCCTGGTCCCTGCCAATGCTGGCTCCACCTATGTCCAGACCCCTGCGATCACAGGCTCTGCCCCTGACCCTCTGATCACTGGCTCAGCAGAGCCCAGGCCCCTACAATCTCCAGCCTTGCCCCTGCTCAGGCCTGAAGCCTCTGGCCCAGTCCTTATGCCTGGGCAGGGCACCCTTTACCCCTCCAATCACCAGCTCTGCCCCTGCCCTCTCTGATCACCGGCTCTGCCCTTGCCCACGCCTGAAGCCTCTGGCGAAAGCCTCTGGCCTGGGCATGGGACCCCCCCCCCCCTCTGATCGCCTGTTCTTCTCCTTGGGCCCCCCACCTCCCCTACCCCCTTCCTGGATAAAAGTCCTGACCACTTCAGTGGCAGGGTTGAGCCGGACTAGGCACTGCCATCTTGTGTCTATGGGGGCGGCCATCTTTGTGATGGAGTGATGCCTAATTTGCATATTACTCTTTTATTAGATAGGATTCCTATTCAAGCCCAGGGAAAACTATCCATTAGCTACTAGAGACTAGGTGATGTTTCCCCAGAACTACCTACCTTTTATTCTTCATCATCACCATCATCAACAACAATGACATAATTTTCATAAGAATTGCTTATAAGCTAGCTGACAAGCAGTCATCAATTGCCTGTAGCCTAGTGCTACCTGTATTTGTGAATTTCTTAACTCTGAAGTAGGCAGCACTGAAACTGGTCCATGGGCTTATCAACACCATCACCACCATCACCACCATCATCATCCTCATCATGTACTTGAAGACTACTTGTTGGCTGGTTTGCAGTAATAATAACCATGATGATGATGGTGGTGGTGGTGGTGAGCAGGAAGCAGCTCTGCAGAGCACCACTGCACTTCTAGCAGTCAAAGGCCACAGACACTTGGGTGTTCACTTTGTGCAATGCAAACAAATTTTTGTTAGTAGTTATTGGCAGCTGAAACTCTGGTGACAAGGTCCTATAAGCAATGTGTATACACACACACACACAATGGTAAGATGATGTCACTTAATGTGCTTATCAGGGCAGGTAGGTTGGTAAAGAAGCTTTGGCTGACCAACCAGGTGTGATTCTGCCAGAGCCAAGCTCCTATGAAAGGCGAAAGTTTCCTCTAACCTACCCCTGCCACTGCCTCATTATGGTTACCATAAGCTTGTCAAAGTCAAGGTTTGGGCATTCCAGAACAGCCTCTTCAAGACACACATAATACTCTGTCTTTTTCATTTTTGAGTTATCACTAGTAGACTGTGGCAATTGCCTCTTTCTCTAGCATCTCAGAAAGTAAGACTCTTGGGTGTTTTGACATAGCACTTGACTCAGTGACATGTCCAGGGTCTCCTGCCTCTATGTCTAGGGGCTGGGATAAGGAGTGTACTGAGGTAAGGGTAGGGTTGTTAGCAGATAGTTTGTCTTCTACTTGGTGGCTCTCTGGACCTGTCCAGCAGGGAAAGCAACCGGAACCTGAAGTCCTGAAGTGATAAGAGAAGCACTGCCAACCACAATGTAGTGTCTCTCTTCCCACCCCAACTTCCTCCTGTGCAACCTTCCCAACCTTCACACAGCACATTTAGGAATGACTTATGAAGTGTCTATCACACTGGAAGCAAGACTTGACTAGTAAATGAAAGGAAAACACTATAGTTATTCTTTTATTGTCATTGTTGTGAAGCCTCACCTAAGGATATTGTTTCCATTGATTTTTAGAGAGAATAGAAGGGAGGAAGGGAGAGAAATAGAAACATTGATGTGAGAGAGACACATCCATTGGTTGCCTCTTGCATATACCCCGATAGGGGCCGGGTACTGAACCTGCAACACAGGTGTGTGCCCTTGATTGGTAATGGAATTCTCAACCCTTCAGTGCATGGGCCAATGCTCTAATCACTGAGAAACACAGGCCCCAGTGAGTTAGTTATTCTTTTTTTAAATATATTTAATTGATTTTTTACAGAGGAAAGGAGAGGGATAGAGAGTTAGAAACATCAATGAGAGAGAAACATCCATCAGCTGCCTCTTGCACACCCCCTACTGGGGATGTGCCCGCAAATGAGGTACATGCCCTAGACCAGAATCGAACCTGGAACCCTTCAGTCCGCAGGCCGATGCTCTATCCACTGAGCCAAAACAGTAAGGGCATGGTTTGATAGTTATTCTTAATAATTTCTGTATGTACTTGCAAGCACCTTTGAGAACATACTTAATAATAAATAAAGTGCCTCTAGATCACCTTGGTGCCTCCCCACTGCTCCATCACTGCTGCTGTTTTTCATGAATACAATTCTATTTGTGTACCTCCTGTTTACCCAAACTAAGGAGTTGGTACCCACAAAAGGAGTGCAAAATAGTTCCATAATTGTGTGTGTGTGTCTGAATGTGTGCACATACAGATCTATACAAATCATATTTAGTTTATAATCAATGCTTATAATAGACGCTATTGGTGTCTTGTCCAGGTCCTCTTTATTCAAGAGGTACACTCATCTCCCAGCTTTTGTGAGTGTTGGGTCATACAGTTGTCCCCTTCTTTAAGAATTTCCCTGGACAGAACAAGAAACACCATGTCAGGAGCTTATCCACTCCCTAGCATCCCATAACCAATGACTGATTTTCATCAGGACTATATTAGTTATCTATTTCTCAAAATAAATTATCCCAAAATTTAGTGGCTTAAGATAACAATAAATATCTATTGTCTTACAATTCCTGTGGGTCAGGAATTTTGGAACAGCTTAGCTAATGCTTCTGACCTGGGTCTCTCATGAGTTGCAGTCATCTGAAGGCTTGAGGTGGGAAGACGTCTTCCAGGGTGACTCACTCACCTGACTGGCAAGATGGTGCTGGGTGTTATCAGGATGCTCAATTGCTATAACATGGGCCTCATCCATGGATGCCTGAGACTCCCCATGACCTGACCACTGGCTTTCCCCAGAGTGAGCAACCCAAGAGAATAGGGCAATGTGGCAAAGCTTTTGATGATTTCACCTCAGAAGTTGCATGGAATCACATAGGCCTTATTCTAATTATTAGAGGCAAGTCATCAACTCCTGCTCACAATTAAGCAGAGAGGAATTAAGCTCCAACTTTTGAAGGAAGGAGGTAAAAGAATTGAGAACATATATTAAAACCACCACTGGGACCAGCTCTGTAGAGTAATTCACATATCAGAGCTCCTCTGTGAGATCAGCCTGATGGGAGTTTCCAGCTGAGATTAACTGCTTTGCTTAGCTTTTTTCCTTCCCTATCTAGCTTTCATCCCTCTCCTAACCCCAAGAGCCGTCCTCTAATAAAGTAGTTGAACAAGAATGAATTTAACAAAATTTTTTACTTAGAAAACCACAGGACATTGAAGAAAGATATTGAAGAAGATACTAATAATTGGAAGCATATGTACCATGTTCATGGATTGGAAGAATTTATATCATTAAAATGTTCATACTACCCCAAACAATCTGTAGATTCAATGTAATACCTATTAAAATACCAATGGTATATTTCACAAATCTAGAAAAAATACTCCAAATATTCATATAGAACCAAAAAAGACCCTGAATAGCTTAATCAATTTTGAGAAAGAAAAACAAAGTTGGAGGTATCACAATACTTGATATCAAACTATACTACAAATCCAATGGAATCAAAACAGCCTGGTACTGGCAAAGGAACAAGTATGTAGATCAATGGAACAGAACAGAGAGCCCTGAAATCAACTCATGCCTCTATGGTAAATTATTTGACAAAAGAGGCAAGAACATACAAGGGGGTAAAGACAATCTATTCAATAAGTGGTGTTGGCATTTATAAATTGGACAGATACATGCAAAAATTGAAACTAGACCTCCAACTTACACCATACACAAGAATGAACTCAAAATAGATAAAAGACTTAAATGTAAGTTGTGAAACCATAAAAGTTCTAGAGAAAACATGGGCAGTAAAATCTTAGACATTTCTCATAGAAATATATTTGCTGATATGTCTCCTAGGGTAAGGGAAATAAAGGAAAATATGTCTGGGGTCTCCCTTCTCCACATCCAGCACAGAGAGAGAGATGAACCGGTTCTTTTAAGTAGAGGCACTGGGGATTTGAGAAATCTAAAGACAGGACACAAAAATAGAATAAGCTGGGACTGGGTGTGGTGTCTGCCCTCTAATGGAGGGACAGACAGACACGCAGCACTGGAAGTAAATTTAATATATATATTTGAAGTAATATAACAGGTACCCCCACCCCTTAGCACCTGGCGGGAAAAGTCAGACTGAGTGGCATCCTAGCCTTTTGACTAGGACCGCCCCCAGGGTGTGGCTCTGCCTGCGCCCTGAGTTCAGCTGACATAGTTGAAAAACGCCCAAATGTGCTAGCCAGCAGCCCTCCACAGGGAAAAATAAGCAAAACAGGACTTCATCAAACTAAAACGCTTCTGCACAGCAAAAGAAACCCTCAACAAATGAATAGGGAACCCACTGTATGATAGAATTCGCCAATGAAACATCTGATAGGAGGTTAATTTTCAAAATTATAAAGAACTTACAAAACTCAACACCCAAAAACCTAACAATTCAAATAAAAAATGGGCAAAGGATCTGAATAGACATACAGATGGTCTATAGACATGTGAAAAAAGGCTCAATGTCACTAATCATCAGATAGATGCAAATTCAAACCACAATGAGATATCACCTCACACCTGCCAGAATAGCTACCATCAATAAACCAACAAACAAGTGTTGGAGAGGATGTGGAGAAAAGGGAACCCTCCTGACTGTTGGATGAAATGCAGACTGGAGCAGCCACTATGAAAAGCAGTATGGAGCTACCTCAAAAAATTAAAAATAGAACTGCCTCGTGACCAAGCTATTCCAATTCTGGGAATATATATGAAGAAATTGAAAACAGTAATTCGAAAGAATATATGCATCCCTATGGTCATAGCAGCATTATTTACAATAGCCAAGGTGCAAACAGCCCAAATGCCCATCAATAGGTGAATGGATAAAAAATACGGTGGTACATTTATGTGGCCATGCTACATGGCCATAAGAAAGAAGGAACTCTTACTTTTTTGTGACAGACTTGAGGAACCTGGAGATTATTATGCTAAGTGAAATAATTCAGTTAGAGAAAGACAAATACCATATGATCTAATTGTATGTGGAAGGAATCTAATGAATAAAATAAACTGACAAACAAAATAGAAACAGAGGCATAGATACATGGAGCAGACCGACAGTTGTCAGAGAGGAGGAGGGTAGGGGGACTTGATGAAAGAAGGTGAAGGTATTAACCAAAGAACATATGTGCATAACCCATAGACACAGATAACAGTGTGGTGAAGGCCAGAGGGAAGAGAGGTATGAGCACTTGTTGGAGGCAGGCAAAGGGGGAAGAAATGGAGACACCTCTAATAGTGTCAACAATAAAAATAAAGAAAAAAATAGAAATAAAAAACTTAAAAAATATCATTGACCTTACAGTTTTTATTTGACTTCCAGTTCCATTCCATAGACTTTCCCCAGGCTCACTTTGCAACAACAATGACCAAGCTATCAACATAAGAAACATTCAGGCCTGTAGAGAATTTTTGTGAGTTTATTTGAGCCAAACAGACAACAATTGCCAGGAAGCCAAACCTCAATAGATTGAGATTATACTCCTGAGAATGCTAGTTATGTACCTCATTTTATACATTACAATAAGAAAAAGAAGACATAACTGAGTTACATGAAATCCATTGGTTATTGATTAGAGAGGCGGGAGAAAGCAAAGTGGGGAAACCTCTGGGTTTGGATAAAAAGTAAAATGATAGACACTTCTTTTACATAGGTGGGTGCAGGATAGTTAACTATGGGGTGCTGCTACAATGTTTTGGACAGGTTCAAGCTTTGGACTGATGAGAGGGCACAGTCTTCTCATTGCCACGTGTGAGTCCTAGCTGGAGGGCAGAACCTTCCCAGCACAATTCGCCGACAGCTATAGCTGTGAGCTTGAACCTGTGGTCTGAACACGTGGCCCCACGTGCCTAAGTGATACAGTTCAGGTGCATGTAGTTGAGTAGGGTTGAAACTAACGGGAATGTTGTAAACATCTTGATAATGCCCCTACTTTGCCTTGAGGCATCTACTATAAAATAAAGACACGGCTTGTGGGCGCTGTCCATCAGAGGGGCAGCGAGACCCAGCTTTCATTCTCTTGTCTGTCTTTTCTAAGCCTTTCACCACCCCCACTCAGGGTCACTGAACCAGGCTAAGCTGGCATGGCACATAGGCACCCTGGGGTTGAGTATGCCATGGCCATGCCAGCTCCCCACAGTTAACAGTCAACTATTAACTCAATAACAATGAGGGCATTTGTGGTTTCCACTCTGGTGCAGTACCTGTGCTTTGAGGGGTCCAGAAAAAGAAAATTACTTTGACAACAGACGGGGTTAAAGTGAAAATTGACCTTTGTCAGGGAAGATTCTAGCCTAGAACATGACTCCCTGACATCAACTGCTTTTAGTTATAATTTCAGACCATGCTTTGTTGTTACTTTAGGTCTCTTGAGTTTGTAAGGCCACCATGAAGGCCTCGCCTGAGCTTGTCATATTTAGGATGTGGCCCGTTTTCATCCACACATTACCTTTTTGATTATAAATAAATCCAAAGAATGTCTTAATGACCAACATTTTGGTTGGATAATGAGGTCCCATATGCTAGAAAGGTTCATTCCTAGAAAGTCCCAGAGTCAGCATTTATCTTGCTGAATAGGGCAATACCATAACCTTAGATAGCATTCAAGGTTGAATTATTATTATTATTTGAAAGAAAAAGGCAGGTAAATGAGAGGCAGTCAGATTCTATATATCTTTATAAAATATTCTGAATCATTTCTAATCTTTGAGTTATTGTGATCCAAGTTTTTTTTGCCTGTCTTATTTTTCTACATTTTGCATCTAATATAACATTTACTTAAAGTTTGAGAGCACACCATATACCTTTTCAGTTTTTGTAATTGACCATAAAATGGACTTCTATTTACTATGGACCATTTACTTCTCATTGGAAGCACCCAGGTGCTGTTTTGAATCTGATTCCCATTATTTGTATAATTTGAAGCTGTAACCTTAAGTTTTCATCAGGGCCAAGGCTATAAGAACATAATGTTATAAATTACAATTACCATCTAAAATTTCAGAGGCCTCAGGACAGTAAGAGTTTCTTAAGTAAATTTCCTGTGCCTCAGCAGCAGTTATAGAGGGCCATGTTTTTATAGCCATTTCAGCTTCTATCTGAATTAATATAGTTAGTAGTCTTTGTTGGATTAGGGGGTAAGCACATTTCCATAATTAGGTTCTGGCCTTTATATTCTATAAAATCCCTTTCTGAATATTTATTTTCTACTAACATTTGCAAGAGCAGCTTTTTTAACTTCAAAAAAGAAACCATAAAAAAGAGTATTATTGATAATACAAAAAATAATCTTATGCACCTTCAGCAATTATTAGCAGTTAGGCTCTATACACAAGGTTTGAGAAAAGCCCAAAGAACAAGTAAATATTATTATTAGTAAAGACAATCCTATCTAATAAAAGAGTAATATGCAAATTGACCATCACAAGATGGCTTTGACCCCATGTGGTCAAAGATGGTCAGCAAGGGAGAGCAGTTGGGCGGGGGGAACCCAGGCCTGCAGATTAGGGCAGTTGGGGGTACCCAGGCCTGCAGGGAAGGGCAGTTGCAAGGGGGAACCCAGGCCTGCATGGGAGGACAGTTGGGGGGATCAGTCTGGCAGAGGAGGGCAGTTGTGGGGGAGGCAGGCTGGCAGAGGAGAGCAGTTGGGAGGGACCCAGGCTTGCAGGGGAGGACACTGGGAAGGACCCAGGCCTGGCAGGGGAGGATAGTTGTGGGGGGACCAGGCCTGCAGGGGAGGGCAGTTTTCAGGGACCCAGGCCTGCAGGGGAGAGCAGTTGGGGGGGACCCAGGCCTGCAGGGGAGAGCAGTTGGGGGGGACCCAGGCCTGCAGGGGAGTACAGTTGGGGAGGGACCATTCTGGCAAGGGAGGGCAGTTAGGGACAATCAGGCCAGAACAGGAGCAGTTAGGCATTGATCAGGCTGGCAGGGGAGTGGTTAGGGGCAATCAGCAGGTGAGAGGTCGGGAGCCAGCAGTTCTGGATTGTGAAAGGGATGTCTGACTGCCCGTGTTGTCTCAATCCCACTGGTGGCATAGAGCCTACACGGGCAGTCGGATATCCCTCAAGGGGTCCCAGATTGGAAAGGGTGCAGGTTGGTCTGAGGGACACCACCCTCCCCACTCCCACTCCATGCATGAATTTTGTGCACCAGGCCTCTAGTGTCTCCATATTCAACAATAGGCTTATTTTTTTTTTAAGTACTAACTATACCAGGTATTTTTGTGACTTAGTAAAGTTGAAATTAAGGGAAATATGCATGTTCAAGGTGTATTTTAGCTTGCTTTTGCTGTGGGGAAGATGGAGATGAAGTAAAGGCTGGTGGGGAAAGGATGTAAGTGAGCCAGGATGACAAATCCAAGAAGGAACAGGTATGTTTAAGTACAATAGAGAGGGCTCCAGGGTAGCATCAGTAGGTCAGAAAAGAAAAGTGGATGAGAGGAGGCAATGGGATCTTAAATAGTTATAGAAAGAATAAGCCTGAGGAGAACCAAGATGGTGGCATAAGGCATACACCTGAATGTGCAGCCTCCTACAACCACATTAAAAAATACAACTATAAAGCTAAACAGCCATCCTCCAGAGCCAAGAGAGTGGAAGCTTTACAACTAGAAGGCAAGAGAAGGAGTACAATGAGACTGAGTAGAAGTTCCCAGCGCCAAAACAGAGAGATATGGATTTGTGTGAAACGGTGGCGGCGCGGGCAAACAGTAGTGGCAACTGCACCTGGGCCCGTGGCTTGGAAGGGGTTTACAAGTTCCGGGGTTGCATTGAAGGTGTTGCGGGTAGTCTGGCATTGGGGTAGAAGACAACAGTGGCATTCCAGCAGAGCTGTTCGCAGTGATCACTGACATGGAGCTCCAAGACTCAGGGACTCAGGGGCACGCAGACACCAGGGCATGGAGACGCCAAAACAGGGAAAAGCCATGGAGTCAGCTGAGGGGCAGCCATCATGGGTTGCTCCGCCTCAGTGATTCTGAGACCCTGCCCCACACAATTTACAACCCCACCCAAGCTGTGCGCCTGTCTGCCTGCAGCCTAACCTAACAGACTGCAGCTGGGGCAGTACTCCAAAAACTCCAAACTCCAAACAGCAAGAAGAAAGGCCTGGAGGTCATTTCCTTTCAGTGACACCAACAGCAATCAAGACTTAACTACAACAAGATGTCTACCCAGCCCTCAAAGGCATACACCAAGAGTGCCCATTCCAGGTGATTTGGGAGGCTGAATCACTGGGCCCTATAGGACACCTAGCACAGAAAGCCACTCTATCAACACAGGGAAGCAGCCAAAATGCAGAGACAAAGAAACAGAGCACAAATGACAGAAATGGAGGAAAGCAAATGACTAGATATAGAGTTCAAAACGACAGTTATAAAGCTACTCAAGAATCTTCTATGAATCTCTGAGGAACTAAGTGAGACCTTCAAGGATCTTAATGAGAATACCAATAAAATGGAAAAGGACCAAGCAGAAATTAAGCATACACTGACTGAAATAAAGAATAATATACAGAGATTCAACAGCAGATGAGAGGATCGCAAGAATCAAGTTGAAGATATGAAATATGAAGAAGCAAAAAAAACACCCAACCAGAAAAGCAAAAAGCAAAAATAATCCAAAAATATGAAGATAATGTAAGGAGCCTCTGGGACAACTTCAAGCGTACCAACATCAGAATTATAGGGGTGCCAGAAGAAGAGAGAGAGCAAGATACTGAAATCCTATTTGAAGAAATAATGACAGAAAACTTCCCCACCTGGTAAAAGAAGTGGACTTACAAGTCCAGGAAGAACAGAGAACCCCAAACAAAAGGAATCCAAGGAGGACCACACCAAGACACATCATTATTAAAATGCCAAGGGCAAAAGACAAGGAGAGAATCTTAAAAGCAGCAAAAGAAAAGCAGTTGGTTACCTACAAGGTAGTGCCCATACGACTGTCAGCTGATTTCTGAACAGAAACCATGCAGTCCAGAAGGGAGTGGCAAGAAATGTTCAAAGTGATGAATAGCAAGAACTTACAACCAAGATTACTCTACCCAGCAAAGCTATCATGTAAAATTGATGGTCAAATAAAGAGCTTTACAGACAAGAAAAAGCTAAAGGAGTTCATCACCACTAAACCAGGATTATTTGAAATGCTGAAGGGCATTCTTTAAGAAGAGGAAGAAGAAGAAAAAGGTAAAAATTAAAATTATGAACAACAAAGTGGCAACAGATACATATCTATCAACCAGTGAATATAACAATTAAGTCAATAGAAATATCTGATGAACAGAATAAACTAGTGAATAGAATAGAAGTAAGGGCATAGAAAGGAAATGGACTGACAATTCTCAGGGGGAAGGGGGTGTTAGGTGTGTGGGAAGAGACTGGACAAAAATCTTAACATCTATGGATGAAGACAGTGGAGGGGATAAGGGCACAGGGTGGGGGTGGGAACCAGGTGGAGGGGAACTATGGGGGTTAAAAAAAAGGAACATCTGTAATAATCTGAACAATAAATATTTATTAAAAAAAATAAAAAGAACAAGCCTTGTCTGCATGACTCAGGGGTTAAGCATTGACCTATGAACCAAGAAGTCAAGGTTCGATTTTTGGTCAGGGCCCAAGCCCAGGTTGTGGGCTTGATCCCCAATAGGCGGTGTGCAGGAGGCAGCAGATCAATGATTCTCTCTCATCATTGATGTTTCTATCTCTCTTTCTCTCCCTTCCTCTCTGAAATCAGTAAAAAAGTATTTTTTAAAATGCTATAAAAAGAATAAGATTAAATAGAATAAGCTAGAAAGAAAAAATGAAAGTCTTCCCATTTATAACCCTAGCTGCTTACTGCTAGAACAAAGAAAAGATTGTTTTCTATATTTGTCTTCCAACCAGCCATATTACTAAATCTCATCTTAATTCTAAGTATTTTTTAAGTAGTGTCTTTGAGTTTTCTCAATATATAATCATGATTATATATTTTATATATATAATATATAATCAGCAAAAAATGTTTTATGTCATTTCCATTATTATTTGTTCTTTTGTTTAATTTTTATTGCATTGTTAGAACTTCCAACAAAATATTAAATTGCTATTCATAGAGAATTAATCATGGTTAATACCAAAATTTATGAAATACTAAAGAAAATCTAATAGGAAACACAGTTGATTTTAAAAGCTAATTCTTTGAAAAGTATATGAAACCATTGTGGTATTGATTAGGATAAAAAGAACAGAGAGAGCCAAAACAGATAAGATTAATAATGATAAAGGGAATATAAAAAAATCAGAAAAGCCTCAGATAGATATATTAATATCATGGGCAACTCAATGGCAAAATCCTGTTTTTTGAAAACCTGGACAAAAAGAATGATTTTCTAGGGAAGTGTCAATTTTCCAAATAATCCTGCCCCTCCGTCCTGTTCCCCCCCCTCCCCCCCGCCCTGCCCCATGATCATACAATAAGAAATCCTATAAGATATTTAAAAATAAGTTTAATGAATGCAAAGGACTTATAAGAGATAATCCTATATAATAAAAGTCTAATATGATAAGTGTCCGGTCAGCTGGTTGTCCATTCAACCAAAGCATAATATGCTAATGATATGCTAAGGCTGCTCAACCACTTGCTATGATGCGCACTGACCACCAGGGGGCAGACACTTTGACCAGTAGCTTAGCTTGTTGCTGAGATCTGGCCAATTGGGACTGAGGGAGATAGGTCGGACATGCCCTGGAGCCCTTTCTCAGTCCTTCCCTGACTGGCCAACCTCCCATCCCTCCCTGGCCCTGATCGTGCACCAGTGAGGTCCCTTGGCCTGGCCTGCACCCTCTCACAATCTGGGACCCCTCAGGGGGTGTCAGAGAACTGGTTTCGGCCCGATCCCACAGGCCAGGCTGATGGACCCCACTGGTGCACAAATTTGTGCACTGGGCATCTAGTTAAATCATATTGAAGAACATAGCATGGTAAGGGGCATATTGGTTTGCTAGGGCTGCCATAACAAATTACCACAGACAAGGAGGCTCAAACAACAGAACTTCATTTTCTTACAGTTCTGGAGGCTAGAAATTTAAGATCAAGGTATTGGCAGGTTTGGTTTCTCCTGAGCTTGCACATGGCCTCCTTCTCATTGTGTCCTCACATGGTCTTCCCTCTGTGCATATTCCTGGTGTCTTTTCCCCTTTTCATTTTGGATTTGGGCCTCCTCCTTATGATCTCACGTCACCTTAATAACCTCTTTAAAGGCCCATCTCCTAAGGCAGTCACAATGGGGGAATTCATACAAATTCACAATGTATGAATTTGAGGAAGCAATTTAGTCCATAAAAAGGAAAATATGAGGAAAAGTGTGAATATTATAGCCTTTTGGCAAAGTAATTTGGTAATTTCTATTAAATATGTAATAGACAAACAACACACCTGCATGTGACATAAATACCCATCAGTGGGAGAACAGTTTAAAAAAATCACAATGAGATGCACATCACCAAAGACTATGAAGCCATGAAAAGGAATGAAATTAAGCTGAACCAATTTACTTGGAAGGCTTCCTATAAAATGCTATTGTGTGAGAAAAGCAAGATGCAGGAAAGTATGCTGAAGACGATTGTAGACACTGGTAACACATCTTATATGTAGGCACAAGTAGGCACGTGGCTCACCTAGACGGTGGTAGGGAAGGGGACTGATGCAACGTGCTGAGGGTGGAGAGGTTGCAGAGGTGGAGCAGTTCAGGAGAAAATAAATTTTGAAAAAGTTGCATCAGCTAAAAATATCGTATGTTTATATGATCGTATTTTATTATTTATGTAAATTAAATAGGTGTGTCTATGTTTAGAGATGTTTTAAATGTAAAATTAAAAGAAATAAACTTGAACTGTCTCAGGAAGCTAGAGATGACTGAGCACTCAGAGTTAAGATACACCTGGGAGGACAGTAGTTGGATTAACAAACCCAGCTCACCTTTCTACTCAGTAGTCCTTTGCTCCCCCAGGGGTCTGAAAGCCTTCAAAATGGGAGAAAGAAATAAGGGAGTGAGAATTGTTGACAGAGTTTTGAAAATTTACTGTCATTTTTCCTCATTCTGTGGAGACTGACATTTTTCCTCATTCTGTGGTCTGGTCATGGAAACAAATACCTCTAATTCCCTTTAAGAGGATAGAAATGAGCCTCATAAGGCTATGCATTACAGTCAAACCTTGGTTCTCAAACACCTCCCATCTCTTAACAATTCGACTCTCAAGTTGTTCATGGAAAAAAATATCTCTGTTGTGGAACAAAACTTCAGTTTTTGACCTGACAAGCTTTTCATGCTGATACTTCAGCATGACAAAAAGTGTATCTCAGGAAACAAACAAAGGAGATAATTTGCCCAGCTGGCATAACTTAGTGGTTGAGCATCAACCTATGAACCAGGAGGTCACAGTTCAATTCCAGGTCAGGGCACATGCCTGTATTGTGGGCTCGATCCCCAGTGTAGAGTGTGCAGGAGGCAGCCGATCAATGATTCTCTGTCACCATTGACGGTCCCATCTCTCTCTCCCTCTCCCTTCCTCTCTGAAATCAATTAAAAGCAAGCAAACAAACAAACAAACAAACAAAAACCCCAAGGTTCCATTGTACTGGATTAATGTGAATGGGAAAGCTCAAATGCAGGGACTTTATTTTTTAAAATTAGTTATTGTTTAAAGTATTATATATAGTATTACACATATCTCCTTTTTTCCCCATTGACCTCTCCCCAGCCACCATCACTCCCCCAGCATGTGCCCTCATCACTCTAGTGTCTGTGTCCATTGGGTATGCTCCTATGCATGCGTGCAAGTCCTTTGGTTGATCTCTTACCCGCCCCCTCACCGAACACCTGCCTTCCCTCTGAGGTTTGATGGTCTGTTTGAGCTTCTTTTTCTCTGGATCTGTTTTTGTTCATTAGTTTATGTTGTTCATTATATTCCACAAATGAGTGAGCTCATGTGATACTTATCTTTCTCTGATCACTTATTTCATTTAGAATAATGCTGTCCACAATGCTGTTCAATAGCATAATGCTGTTGCAAATGGCGAGAGTACCTTCTGTTTTACAGTAGGGTAGTATTCCATTGTGTAGATGTACCTGTCACAGTCTTTTCGCTGCAGGGGTTCAGGAATCTAGAGAAGGGGCTGCAACATAAAAGAATAAAGAGACACTAGACAAGAAATATAAATTTGTAAGGCATTTTGGGGGAGCCAAGGGAGGCTTAGCTCTAGTGACTAAGCTCTCCGAATCTCCAGACTCATGGCTTTTTATTAAGGTGACCAGATTTAAAGCGGTACACCATTGACTGGGGGGAAGGTATTTTTTTTCTTTCTTTTTTTTTATTATTACTTAAAATATTACAAAGAGTAATCGGGACTTTTTAAAACACCGCAGGACGAGGGATGCAGGACAAATTGGTAAAAATTGGGACTGTTCCACCAAAAGCGGGACGTCTGGACACCTTACTTTTTATATACACACTAGAGACCAGGTGCATGAAATTCAGTCTAGCCTGCACCCTCTCGCAATCTGTGACTGCTGGCTCCTAATCACTGGCCTACCTGCCTGCCTGATACCCCTAAATGCTTGCCTGCCTACATGATCACCCCTAACTGCTTGTCTGCCTGCTTGATCGACCCTAATCATTCGTCTGCCTGCCTGACCAGCCCTAACCACCTCTGCCTTGGCCCTGCACCCGGGACTCAGGCTTCCTACCCTCTGGCTGGCCACAGGCAGCTGGGATCTGGGCTTCCCTCCCTCTGGCTGGCTGCAGGCGCCCAGGATCCCAGGAGGCTTTGCCTGGACCCTAGCTTTGTCAGGAAGGATGTCCAGAATGATGTCTGGTCTATTTGATCTAATTAGCATTTTACCCTTTTATTAGTATAGATTTTTCCCCTTAGCAAAGCAGATATACATAAGGTTTGGTAAACAGTAAAGGATTATCAGATTAGGGGAATTGCCTTCAGCTGTTCCAGCAGCAGGTAACAATGTGCAGATTTTCAGCCCTGCTGAAAGAGTCCATTCAAACTTTTGAGGACTTCTCCATTTATTATGACCCACTGGACTTAGCCTCCAGCATGTACCACTATTTTTTAATACACTCATGTGCTATTGGGTACTTAGGCTGTTTCCAAACCTTAGCTATTGTAAATTGTGCTGCTATGAACATAGGGGTGCATGTGTCCTTTCTGATTGGTGTTTCTGATTTCTTGGGATATATTCCTAGAAGTGGGATTACTGGATCAAATGAGAGTTCCATTTTTAATTTTTTGAGGAAACTCCACACTGTTTTTCCACAGTGGCTGCACCAGTCTGCATTCCCATCAGTAGTACACTATGATTTCCATTTCTCCATATCCTCACCAACACTTGTCATTTGTTGATTTGTTGATAGTAGCCATTCTGATAGGTGTGAGGTGATACCTTGCTGTCATTTTAATTTGCATCTCTCTGCTGATTAGGGTCTTTGAGCATTTTTCATATGTTTCTTGGCCATTTGTATGTCTCCTTTGCAGAAGAGTTTAATAAGAAATTAAGATACTTAGGAATAAACTTAACCAAGGATGTAAAAACCTGTACTCAGAAAACTACAGGAAGTTGAAAAAAGAGATAGAGGAAAATATAAACAAGTAGAAGAATATACCATGTTCATGGATTGGTAGAATCAACATCATTAAAATGTCCATACTACCCAAAGCAACCTATAGATTAAATGCACTCCCCATTACAATACCAATGGCATACTTCATAGATCTAGAACAAACACTCCAAAAATGCATATGGAACAAAAATAAGACCCCAAATAGCCCCAGCAATCTTGAAAAAGAACAAAGTTGGAGGGATCACAATACTGGATATCAAGTTATACTACAAAGCCACTGTCATCAAAGCAGCTTGGTACTAGCACAAGAACAGGCATATAGACCAATGGACAGAACAGAGACTCCAGAAATTGACTGAAGCCATTACATTCAATATTTGACAAAGGAGGCAAGAGTATATAATGGAGGAAAGACAGTTTCTTCAATAAATGATGTTGAGAAAATTGGACAGGTACATGTAAAAAAATGAAACTAGACCACCAACTTATACCATACACAAGAATTAGCCCAAAATGGATATAAGACTTAAATGTAAGCCATGGCATTATAAAAATCTTAGAAGAAATCACAGACATCTCTCATAGTAAGATGTTTGCCATACATCTCGCAGAGTAAGGGAAACTAAGGAGAAAATAAATAAATGGGACTACATCAAAATAAATAGCTTTTGTACAGCAAAAGAAACCATTAACAAAATGAAAAGGGAGCCCACTGTATGAGAGAACATATTTGCCAGTGATACATCTGATAAGAGGTTAATTTTCAAAATATATAAGTAACTCATACAACTTAACAAAAGGAAGACAATCCAATTAAAAACTGGGCAAAGGACCTAAATAGACACTTCTCCAAAGTGGACATACAGATGGCCAAGAGAATTATGTTCTTATTGGAGAGAGAGAGAGAGAGAGAGAGAGAGAGAGAGAGAGAGTTAGAAACACTGATAATTTGCCTAAGAACAAAACCGCAACCTAGGTATGTGCCCTAACCAGAAATCAAACCCCAAATCTTTTTGTGTACAGCATGATGCTCCAATTAACTGAGTCATCCTGACCAGGGCTAGAAATTTTTGATTGTTCTATTCTCTTGCTGACATAAGAAACATTCAAACCTGCAGAGAATGTTTTGAGTTTATTTGAGCCAAACTAATTGACAGTTGCTGGGAAGCAAAATCTTAATGGCTTGAGAAAATACTCTGGAGAATGACACTTTTGAGTTTATATTATATACTAGAGGCCGAGTGCACAAAAATTTGTGCAATCGGGGGGTGGGGGGAGGGTTCCCTCAACTTGGCCTGTGTCCTCTCGCAGTCTGTAACCCCTCAGAGGATGTCCACCTGCTGGCTTAGGCCTGCTCCTGGGCGATCAGGCCTAAGCTGCAGTCGGACATCCTTAGTGCTGCTGAGGAGGCAGGAGAGGCTCCCACCACCACTGTACTGGCAGCTGGCAGCCTGGCTTGTAGCTGAGCAGAGTTCCCCCTGTGGGAGTACACTGAACACCAGGGGCAGCTCCTGCATTGAGCATATGCCCCCTGGTGGTCAGTGTGTGTCATAGTGACCAGTCATTCCCAGTCATTCTGCATATTATATAGGATAGAGGCCTGGTGCATTGATAGGGGCCAGCTGGTTTGCCCTGAAGGGTGTCCCAGATCAGGGTGGGGGTTCTGCTGGGGTTCCTGGCCAGCCTGGGTGAGGGGCTGAGGGCTGTTTTCAGACTGGCCACACCCTCTTCTGGGTAGGGGTTCCTGCTGGGATGCCTGGCCAGCCTGGGTGAGGGGCTGAGAGCCATTTTCAGGCTGTCCACAGCCCCTTCAGGGTTCGTGCACTGGGGGGTGGGAGGGCTGGTGAGTGCAGGCCTGGATGTTTCCCACCAGAGGGCCCATGATCGCACACTCCTGGTGGGCCCCCACCACTGAGAGGACACACCTGGTGCAGAGCTGGGTGGCGAGCCAGGGGCGGACGCTGGTGCAGGATCCCTCAGTGGGGCCCACCTGCTGATCTAACACACCTGGGGTGGAGCCGGGCAGCGGACTGGCTTCAGATGCTCTGCACTGTGCAGCAGACGCTCCCGCATGCCCTGTGGAGGCCCCTTGGGGGCGGATGAAGGTAGCAGACCCTGGACGGGTGCTCCCGCATGCCCCCGAGGAGGCCCCCGGGGGGCAGAGCCAGGAAGCTGACCCAGGACAGGCATTCCTGGACGCCCTGCAGAGGCCCCCGAGCTCCCGCATGCCCCAGGGAGGCCCTCAGGGGAAAGAGCCAGGCAGTGGACCCGGGATGGCTGCTCCTGCAAGCCCCATGGAGAATCCACTCTCCCGCACACCTGGTAGAGGCCCCCGGGGGGTGGAGCCAGGCAGTGGATCCAGGATGGGCACTCCTGGATGCCCCGAGGAGGCCCCAGACCGGACCCCCCCAACTGAGCTGGCACACCTGGCACAGCTATGCTGGCCACAGAGGCTCCCAGTGCAGAGCCACCCTGCCAGCCTCCATCTTGGCTGGGTTAATTTGCATACAGCCGCTCTGATTGGCTGGTGGGTGTGGCCGTGAGCAGAGGCTCAGCCAGCCTAGGCAGGCAGTTGCAACAGAAGCCTCTGGTTTGCTCTAGCTCCATGGCTGCTGACCTCCATCTTGGCTGGGTTAATTTGCATACAGCTGCTCTGAATGGCTGGGAGATGTGACTTGGCTGGTGGGCGTGGCTTAGGTGTCTCAGGTAACGGTCAATTTGCATATTACTCTTTTATTATATTAGATAGTGTCAGCTCAAAACCCAAAATCTCACCAACTGATCTTAGACATCATCTCAGCAGGTAACAGTCCAAATTCTCATCATCTGTATTATCTACATCCAATTTGAATGATGCTCCTGTGTATAATCTAATAACTAAAGTTCTGGGACAAATTATATGTCCACCACATACAATGGTGGGAAACGCAGAGGGTAACTGCTGGACTCATTAAGGCTCATGGGAAAGGATGGTAGAAAGGAGCTCACTGTTATATGGTAGTTCTGAAGTCCAGCTGGGAAAAAAGAGTTTTTGACTAAATTTTTGGACCCAGGAATAAATCTCCTTGGTTCCCAGGTCTGCCCTCTGGGCTCTTGGCCCCACCCTTCAACTCATCCTTGCTTTTTCATGAAAAGTAGTATTAAATTGTCTGCTTCCTGATAGTAGAATTTTAGGGGTCCAATGTCCCTCGTTTTTTCTTGTCCTTTCTCGGTCCCTGGCAGTTTAAGATGGCTATGCTTCTGATAAAATAATTTTCTAAAGACCCTTGTGGATTTTCTGGAATTATAACCTGTTAGACAAAAGCCACATCCGCAAATCTTTTCAATACCATCCCAAGTCTGTCTCTGGCACCTGCTTAGATGATCAGGGCAAGTCCTTAAGCTTCCTGAAAGGATCAGGAAGAGACCGTTGATCTCTTGAAAGAGACCGCTGTGGGAGTGAATAACATTTTCATTTTTCTGAAGTTTTAAGTAAAAGGTTGTCTAGGCACACACACAGCCTTCTCAGACTGAAAGCTTTCTGCAGCTATTTCTTTCAGAATCTTTTGCCATCTGGGGAGGCTACGAATTTTCAAAATCATCTGGTTCTGGTTTCTTTTTAAGAGTTTTTCCTTCAATGCATTTCACCATCAGCAACCTAAAGAAATCTCACCCTCAGACAGCAACTTCTGCACTTCACTTGGAAATCTCCTTAGCTCTATAACCACTTAACTTCAGGAAACAATTTTGCTAAGCTTTCCACTACTACTTAACAAGGATTTCCCTTCTCTACCTTCCAATAACGCATACCTCATTCCCTTCTGAGCCATCACTCGCAGTGTCCTCCAAGTCCAGATTTCTACTCACAGTCTGTTTAAGGTAATCCAGGCTTTCTCTATCCTGTTTTTCAAAATTCCTCCACCCTCTGCTCCAAAGGTACTCACACACTTTAGTACCTCACCTCTGGGTACCCAAATATACGTATGAGTTTTCTGTTGCTGCATGACAAATCACCACAAACTCACTGCCTTCAAACAATTCTCACTCATTATCTCACAGTTTCTGGGAGGAAGAAGTCTTTCATGGCACAGCTGGGTCCTCAGCTCAGGAATCACAAAATCTGAAAGATGTTGGACAAGGCTGTGTTCTCTGGCGTTTGGGGTCCTCTTTCAAGCCTATTCATGCAGTTGTCAGAACTATGTTTCTTGCAGTTACAGGACTGAGGTCCCTGTTTTCTTGCTGGCTGTTTTCCAGGGGTCACACTCAGTCCCTGGAGTCCACTCTTCCATCCTCCCTACATTGCTCTTCCATAGACAGTTCACAACATGGCTCTTTGCTTTCTTCCAGGACAGTGGGAGAGCACCTGCTGAGTTTCTTGTCCATATTAAGGCCTCGCCTCACTAACTCGATTCCACTCAAGATAAACTCCTTTTGCTTTATTTAGAGTCAACTAATTGGGGATTTTAATCACGTCCTCAAAATTCCTTTAGCCATAGAACATAGCAAGGGGACTTCAGGAGAGAAGGCTTCAGCTTACTCTTCTGAAAGTGGGAAGCATAGATGGGTGACCCCAAGGGTCCCACAGCTTAACGAAGAGTCTGTTCTCCTTGGTTCTCTATCCATGACCCACCATGCTCTGAGTCCTTGGCAAATGCCTTTTACTCCTTCAAAGTCCTCTGAGCAGAGGGAAGCCTGAGGGATTGGGGGCCTGGAGACCCTGGTAGTGCTGAATGTGACAGAGCACTGGACCACTCATCTAGCATCAGGAACAAGGACATCATTGTTGGAGCCTCTGGGTCCTCATCTGGAAGTGAGTGGCCACACTGCCCTGATTGGGGTAAGGAGGCCTCATGAGAGATTGGATACAAGGAGAGTGAAAGGAAATAGGTGACAAGAGGGGCTTCTGAGGTGCTTCACATCCTCCTAGGGTCTGCAGATCCTGTTCCTTTGCACTCCCAGCCCTAGTGGATTCACTACCATGAGGATCCCAAACAAAAGCAGTGCTGGGGCTGACCACTAGGGGCAGGTTCTGCCCACTGTGCTCAATGGAACAATCAGATCAGGGAAAGGACACACAGGGTCACTCTGAGCGTGCCCTTGCCTCCAACCAACATGTGCATTTATTATTAGCTCCTGGCTCCAAAATGTGACTTGTTCAGAGGTGAGAGAGGCTTTGAGATCCTCTCATTCAATTGCCTATGGTGCCCCCAGAACCCACCCTGAGCAGGGGCCATGATAGGCCTGGCTGTGGAACTGACAGGACCTTCATAGTCCCTGTCCTCTAGAAGCTCACAGTAAAAAAATAGCATGAAAGCAGATTCATGTGGAAGAGAAGAGCAAGTGCTGTAGGGAAATGAAGCAGGTACTGGAAGGAGGGTGAGAATCTAGGTAGGTCCATAAGGCCTGCATGGTGACACTTATCCTATGAGCAGAAGGACAAGAGGATCCAGCCCTGCACATGTCTTGGAATAATGTGCTGGGGGGAAGCTCAAAGGTGCAGAGACTCTGAGGCAGAAGAGAATTCAGCCAGTGGTTGGAGAGAGCTGGGGACAAGGGAGGGGAGGAGGGAGGGCAGGGTCAGGCCAGGCCTGGAAGGATGGGCTAGTTGTCTCTACTATGTGACAGGATTGCCCTAATTTAGAACTTACAAGACCAACTATTGACGGTCTCACAGTTTCTGTGACTAGGGCCCATCTAGGCTCATATGGGAGACCCTGACTCAAGGTCTCCCCGGCATGTGGGTGACCTTTTCCTCCTCTCTAAGCTCCAGCATCAGCCCAGGAAGCAGAGCCAACTCCAGCTGCAGTGCCTCTACAGCCAGGTGCAGGTGCAGAAGTGAAGGCCACTCCAAACCAGAGAAATGCTCACCTCAGCAGTCACTCCAGAGCTTCAGTCAGCACCAACATGCACTCCACGGGCAGCTCTGGAATGAGTGCTAAACTGTAGAGTAGCTCCTGCAGGGACCAGGAGCTGGTACATGCCCCAGCACTTTTCCTGAGAGAACCATCACCTGTACCTGCACTGGCTCCCGCAAAAGACCAGGAGCTGGCTCATTGACCAGAACCTCCTCTGGAGGAAACATCACTTGCCCCTATACTGGCACTTAAAGAAGACCAGAAGCTGGAAAAGGGAGCCAGTTTCTTAAATCCTATGCAAAAGGGCCTCCTGCAAAGGTTAGGAGTTACCACATATTGTTTAGGAACACAGTGAGTATAAAAAGAAGCCAGCTGAATAGTTTCATCCCTTACACTTGGGTAGGTGGGCAAATAAGAGTGCTTTTCCTCTTGGTGTGTGTGTGTGTGTGTATGTGTAGGTGTGTGTGTGTTTTGAGGGGGTGGTTACCAAGGAACCACAAAAGCCACCATTAGAGAAAGAAGCAACGTAACTCCCAAATCCAGAGAAGGCCAAGCTAGATCTCCACCATTGAACCAGTCCAGGAAAAACATCCTCTCTTCTATCCCTCTATTTCAACCTGGAAAGATACAAATCCTGGTAGAAGAAGGAGGAGGAGAATGACTAGGAGAGCAAAGGAAGAGAGAAGATGGCTGCTTACTCTCTTCAAATGCAGCAGATCCAACTTGGGGAGTTCAAAACTTTATTTTATGGGAATGGAATAATATATAAAGCCTGTGTCATGACGATCAGGACGACCAAATGACTGGTTATCATGAGGTGCATTTAGCACCTCTCGGTCCCTCCCCCAAGGGCCACAGGCTCTGATTGCAACAAGGTGGGTAGCAGAAGGTGAGCATGGTGAGCAGCAGCGGGTGGGTGGGCGGTGCTGTGAGCGAGGTGGGGTAGGCAGGGCGGCGAATGTGGCAGGCTACTGAGTGATTTCACCTGTTGGACCTCTAGTCTTTAATAACACAATTGGGATTGTGTTTTCTAACTTAAAGCCATCAAGACAAGTCATAGTGCCTACCTGAGTTTTTCTTTAGAAACAAGCATAAAGCTAGGCCCATTGATAAATTTTTATTTTATTCTAAATTAAATGGGAGACAAAAATAGAAAGTCTTTGTGACTGCATCTCACAAACCATACCTGTTGAAGTGATGGTAACAACTGTTAACAGCAGGAAGTCTGAACTGGCACACAGAGCCAAAGGAAATAACCCATGCTTCTCTGGACCATGAGGAATAACTTTATTGAGGCTAGTGATGTGATAATGGGGAGAGTAATAGATGAGTATGAGTCAGGCCTTCGTCATGACACAGCTCCACCCGTTAGGAAGACTTAGGAAGTCCCTGCACTGGCCATAGTTTCTTCTTCTACAAAATGACGGGGTTCAACTAGACAGCCAGTGGGATGTCTATTCTACCTAAACTCTACCTGAATCTAGGGATGGCCAGGTGTAAAGAGGTTGGATGATAAATTTCTTTCCTGGAGATTATTTAAATCAGAGATGATTTAAGACAATATTGGGAGGTTCCCCCAGAAATCATCTGTTACTAAGGAATCGGTTAGTCCTTCCCTCCTTGGCCCTCCACTCTTAGATATAAGTGGGATATGATGTTGTCTCCAGATGTTTGATTGGGATGTCACACAGCAACTGACAATGAGCCTTCAGAAATTTGCTGCCCTCAGCACACTGGATAGGGTGCCCTCAAAACCACTGTCTCCAAGCTTTGATCCTATGAGGCCTTTAGCACCTGTCCACTATAATCCCATTCCTCTACCATGTTCAAGGGTGCAAGAAATGGGATGTTAACTGAATTTCCTGTTCTTCACATTCTACACTGCTTAGTTGTAGATTCCACCATGATTCTAATGAGATATGCCAGTTGGAATAATAAAAACAATTCTAGTGTTATTTATTTATATCAATTAAACAAAAATTTTTACTTAAAAAAAATCAACACTTGGTCTCCCTCATTGTGAGAGATGAGTGTAAGGCAGGCCTGCTTAGATCCCATTCAAATTTCTAAGGTCATCTCTCACAAGTCAATCACATGGCAGGCTTCTCTGCAGATGCTACTGAAACCTTCCTTCTATGGAAGAACATTTACCCACACTAGGATTTTTCCAGAGGGGGTCATTGTGGCCAGTTGTTCCAGATGCAGTCCAAAGGTCAGATAATGACTTTTAATGTCTGTTAAAGTATATCCATTAGCCACATCTGTCTAAATATTTTAAATGAAGTACATAGGAGATTAAGAATTGACTAATTGTGACAGACTAGAATGAGAAATAAATCATGCAAGGCAATAGCTATGAAGCAAAATGGAGTGGAGGAATTCAGAATTTACTGAATGATGTATAATGTGCTGGGAATTTCAATATGTATTGTCTATTTTAGTCTTATGATATATGTGTATATCAATAGGAAACTTGTCAAAATAGTTTATGGAACCTCTCTGCTTGTGCAGACGTTATTATTACCATTCCTGTTTTATAGATCAGAAAACAGAATTTGAATGAGTTAAAACACTTTTTAAATCATTGTAGTGGGCTAGATTGTGTTCCTCTTAAAGTCCCAACTAACTCCTGATACCTGAATGCATACTTATTTGGAAGTGAGAGGCCTGGTGCATGGATTCGTGCACTGGTGGGGTCCCTCAGCCTGGCCTGCTCCCTCTTGCAATCTGGGACCCCTTGGGGGATGTTGTACTGCTGGTTTCAGCCCAGTCCCCACCGGCCAAGCTGAGGGACCCCAGCAGTGCATAAATATGTGCACCGGACCTCTAGTATGCATATAAGATCTTTGGTTAATCTCCTCCCCCATACCCCCTTTCCTCTGAGATTTATCAGTCTGTCCCATGTTTTCATGGCTGTGCGTTGAGCGTCTGCCCCCTGAATGTCAGTGTGCATGCGTCACAGCTACCAGTGGCTTAGGCTTTTATATATATAGACTAGAGCCAGTGCATGGATTTGTGCACTGATGGGGTCCCTTGGCCTGGCCTGTGGAGATTGGGCTGAAACCAGTCTTGTGCACGGATTCATTCGGGGCATGTCCTACCCATCTCACCCAGTCCCCATCAGGCCCGGCCAGCCGGGGAGGGACCATGGGATGTTGACTGGACAGGGAGGGACTGTGGAAGGGCTCCAGGGTGTGTCCAGCCTGTCTCGCCCAGTCCTGATCAGCTGGACCTCAGCAGCAAGCTAACCTACCAGTTGGAGCATCTGCCCCCTGGTGGTCAGTGCACATCATAGCAACTGGTCGAATGGTCAAATGAATGGTCAGACACTTAACATATTAGGCTTTTATTATATAGGATAGGATCTTTGCGACCCTATTAAGAAACTTGAGATGAGATAATCTTGGACTTAGGATGGGCCCTAAATCCAATTTGTGGTGTCCTTATCAGAGATTTGGAGATTTGAGACATGGAGACACACAAAGAGTACCTGTGAATGTGGAGGCAGAGATTGGAATGATACATCTTCATACTAAGCAGCCAACAGAAGTTAGGAGAGAGTCATGGAATGCGTAGTCCCTCAAAGCCTTCAGGAACCAGCTCTGATAACATCTTGATTTCGGATATCTTATCTCTAGAAATGTGAACCACCAGATTTGTGGTACTTTATTAGAACAGCACTAGGAAACTCATACAGTCATGCTCTGGTAAGCAATGGAGGTACCACTGGCACCTAGGACTGCCTCTGACCCCTAAAGTAAGTCCATTCAGTTTCTTATACCGCTTTCATGACTATTAACAGTAATGAGTTATACATGACCTTTGTTCTTCTGGATCTGAATTAAATGATAAGCTATGTCTGAAGTTCCAAAAATGAGAGAAGACACGTCACACTGGATGGCTCTTGGAAGAACAGAGAACTCTGTTCAGCATGTCAGGCACTCACTCTCTCTCAGAGAATTTATAGATAGACTAGTGAGCTGGTGCACGGATTCATGCACATTGAAAGGGTATTAATTAGAAGGTGGCCCCGCAGGGTGAAACTGGGCAAGAAGGGCCAGACATACCCTGGAGCCAACCTCCCACAGCCCCTCCCTGGCATCTGCAGAGTGAGCGGGGGTCCCTCCGGCAGGTGGGGTCCCTCAGCCTGGCCTGTGGGATCAGGCCAAAAACAACTCTCTGACATCCCCTGAGGGGTCCCGAAGTGTAAGAGAGCACTCTGAAAAGTTGCTGTCATACAGGGTGTGGAATGCAAATGCAAGTGTGCAGTAAACCAGATTTGGGGCCGGCAGTACCCCAGCAACAACATAACCCCCTGCTGAAGGTTGCATCACATGACCCTGTGAGGAAATGAGCTCCCTTCTCTTTGGTTTTGGAGTGTATCACCTGAGAACCACCACTGCCAAGTCATGGCAGCTCCTGTGTTGAGTGTCTGCTCCCTAGTGGTCAGTGCATGACATAGTGACTGGGCAGATGGTAGGAGGGACACAGAGCATATAGAAGGGTCAAGAAGGGTCTAGAAAATCCCAGGTTAACAAGAGCAGGTTTTTTGGTGTATCATTGGTGCATAGCAAATTTTTACCAGATGAATATTTTTCTCTTACTTGAAGTTTATAGCTCTTACATTATATTTAGTGTAACTTTGTCTCATAGAGGTGGGTCCAGGCTATAGAGAGGAGATTCAAGCCTATGCACAGATGGAAGTTAGCAAGGACTTTGTTGGGTCACTTCAGGTGCCACCTCTTTGGTACCTGGTCTTGCCTTTGGATGCATGTCCAGCAAACAAAAGCTGGTTGCTCTGGGCCACACCTCTGTACCCAGGTAATCTGTGCCTGGACTGCAGAGGAAGGACACAGGACCTCTGAACAGCTCTTCCCCATCCTAACTTCTCAGGATAGGCTCCATACTTCAGACTAACTACCAATCAGGAACTTCTTTAGTTTAAAAGTCCACTATTTCTGTAGTTATGGAAACAGAGGCTCAACCTGTGCCCTCCAGCTCTTAACCACGAATGGCAGAAATGGGAGCAGAACTGGGACCTTGGTTTCTATAACAGTGCTTTTTCTACTGTACACAAATGTTTTCCAGAATTTAGTTTGCATAAAAATCATCTAGAGAACATGTTATAAATGCAGGTGTTGAGTTTTGGTCCCAGAGATTAAGATTCGGTAAGCAGAGCCCAGGATTTGATATATATAATACATCTTATTGATTTTTCACAGAGAGGAAGAGAAAGGGACAGAGAGTCAGAAACATCGATGAGAGAGAAGCATTGATCAGCTGCCTCCTGCACACCCCCAACCAGGGATGTGCCCGCAACCAAGGTACACACCCCCGACCAGAATCGAACCTGGGACCCTTGAGTCCACAGACCAACGCTCCATCCACTGAGCCAAACCAGCCAGGGCCAGGGTTTGCATTTTTGATAAGCACCCTTGGCGAGTCTGATGCATGTTGTCCACAGCCTAAAGGTATCAATGACAGGTCCCATGAGCAGATCACACTTCCGAGGACAAGCCACTGTGTCTCAAAAATGCTGTCCTTTCCCTCTGGCAGGTTCAGGTAAGAGTTTCTGAGTAGGCTCATGCTTTGGTGGGAAGATGACAGTTTCTCAGGGTGAATTCAGTGGTGAGGTAACCGTGCCAGCAATAGATGCTCTTCCTGGCACCCTGGATCTGCAGTTGTCTACATTATGATTCTGGGACAAACAGATAGTGACTCTGGGGCCCAGCTGAATGAGCAGGCCCCTGAGACAGCATGACTGGCATGCCCCCTGCCAGGAGATCCTAGGTGTCTGCCTGTGCCTTAGATGACAGAACGCCCAGGAAATCTCTCATAAGCTCCGTGATGCTATCATGGGTGCCATTTTAAGAGGAAACCAGCTTTGGCTTTTGCTGAGGCTGAGGAGAGATTTATCTCTGCTGTGCTAATAGCAGTAATAATAACCCAGAGGCTAGAAGCTGCTTTCACAGATTATCTACATTCTTTCCTTCATCTGTAAACCCATGTGAGGGCCCACTGATTTCCAGTTATTAGTTGTACACAGCTTTCTTGTTTTTAGGCTTTCTATAGCTTGACTGAAACTTGACTTCATATCTCTGCCGATCTCACACACACCCAAGTGTGTTTAACATCCCCACGTGGGATGCACTGTTGGGCTGCTTTCAGAGAGGCAGCCCCAGGCACCCTCCTCCTTCTGGCATTTGTTGAATTTTACAAATAATGACATTGTTATGTCTTGGTCATGTGTTCCCTAACTAGACTGAAAGCTTCATGTAGGCAGGAATAACACCATTCCCACTCATAGCTCAGTGCCAGAAAGGCACAATGGCTTTGAAATGAATGGATGGATGCTGGATTAGCAGATGAAGGATGCTGGCTGCACAACTTCTTGTTGTGTATATGAACAAGGAGAAAGGTTGAGTTAACCCAAGTGCTAACCAGGCTTGGAGAAATGCTTTACATAGCAGGTAAAGGGAACCTGCCATCTTGCACATCTTGTACTACACTCTTCATCTCTCCCCACCTAGAAAAGCCCTACTTACCCTGCTCCTCCTCAGCCTCCCTTGGTGACGGCACAACCATACATACCCTCAATGTCCTAGTCAGGACCCTATGCATCATCTCTAATACAGGCCTCTCCTGCACTACCCTATCCATTCCATCCCCCAGCCAGTGGATGCTGGTCTGCCTCCCAGTAGCTCTCCAAGTTGCTGGTGGCTCTTCACCACACCCCACTGCCACCAGGGCAGGGCACCAGCACCTCTTGCCTGGATTGCTTCAACCACCTGTGGATATTTGCCTTCCTCCACTCCAGCCTCCTCCACCTGCTCCTCTACAGAAGAGTGCCTCCAACTCCACAGCCAATACAAATCACCCAGGGACTTTGTTAAAGTGCAGAGCCTGTGATTAAGGAGATCAGGCTGTGAGATTCGGCATTTCCAACAATGCCAGGTGAGGCCAATGTTGGTGGTCCATGGCCCACACTTTGAGTAACCAGATGTCATTTTTAAAATTTAAACCTTAATATATTATCCCTTCCTTAACATTCTTCAGAAGCTCCCTGTTGTTTACAAGGCCTTATGCCATCAGTTACCTGCCTTCTTGTCCAATTCATTGTTCTACATTTCCTCCTTGTTCACTGAAGTGTTTGTAGATCCTTAAACTGCTGCCCTCTTTCACGTGCCTATGCTGTACCTTCTGTCTGGAATGCTCTCCTGCCTCCCAGCTGACTTCCCTTACTGAGTTCCCATTGGACTGTTAGGATTCCCCCAGTCATCACCTCCTTCAGAAAACCTTTCCCGATCCCATCCATTCCCAGACATAGCACAGTGCTGGACAGGCACAAGGGCATTGAGTTGGTTAAACAACACCCAAAGGAGCACTCTATGGACCTGTCTCTCACAACCCACTCTGCCTTGGGAGGCACCTGCCTGTTTGCCTGCCCATCTCCCCACCTAGACCTAAGGGGACAGAGCCTGGGAAATGAAAGTTCACAGCTGTCTGCTGGATAAAGGATGGGATGCAGAGGACCCACCTGTCCTCTCTTGGCAGCTCCTCCAGTCCTCCTTCAGATGACAGCTGCCTCTCCCAATTGTTTCTGTAGGATGCTAAGGAGAGTCTTTCAATTATCTGCATGCGCCCACTTCCTGCATCCACCTGGTTTACTTCTTTGGTCTTAATATCAACAAATCTTCTATTTGCTTTTTGGGGGGTGGAATTGCTGAGGATGCTGAATCTGCAGCTCCTGCTGCACTGGGGTTCCTGCCACCCTGTGCACCATTCATTAGACGAGTTTTCTTGAGTGAGGGCCCCACCATCTCCCCTGAAACTGGATTCTCTGCACCAGCTTCTTGTCTCCACAGCTTGCTAATGTTTTTGATCAGAGCCCATTGGAAGCTGAGGAGGCAAAGCTGAGTATGTGACAAAAACAAAGTGCTCCTACTCCTCTGGCCCTGAGACTCAGAGGCCTGCAAAGAATCCCCACTTTCCCAGAGTGTACACAAGCATGGAGGCCTGCCTGCTCCTGGAGTGGTGCCACTCTCCTGTGATTAGGAATATTTGCTCAGAACACCTAGGGGGACTCCGTTCTTTCTCCTTACCCAAGCATTCCCCAAACCACAGTGAAATCCCCAAATGCTTAAAGGTTCATCCATCCCTAATGCCATTATTGGCTGAGCTACTCTAAAGCTGAGTTCCGTACCCAGGGCTATATTAGAAAAGCAATGGGACCAAAAGGCAGACTTGCAAGTTTTAGTCCTGGCCCTTCCATTTCCTACTTGCCTAGCCACATGCAATCACTTTGCTTCACTAAGTCTCTGTTTTCTCATCTTACAATGGATTTATATGTACCCGCCCTGTCAACTCACAGAATTGTGGTGAAGGTTACGTGAGTTGGTGAATGTGAAATAACTTGTTGAGTAGCAAGGGATGCATAAAGGCAAAGTAAGTTGATGTGTTAACAATGAGGGCCAGGCCTAAGAAGAGGGAAAGCAAAAGATATTTGCTTTGACATTTCTTACTACCCACCGTCTGATCATTTTCATATATGCCCATGTATACCATATACTAGTATTTTCACCAATGCCCATATAGACCATCTAATAAACAAAAGTTGGACATGTAAATTACTGACCACATTAATATACATTCATTTAATGTATTACCTTCCTGGGACATTTAAATTTTGAATGAATGGAAGGAGGAAAATGCAAGGAGGGAATTGATAATGCAGAAATTCAGGTACAGTGAGACCTGTGTGAATGGCAGTATATGGGACAGGGAGGACTCCCTTACATCTCCCAGATCGTCCTACATGATCCCCTTGGCTCAACCATCAGAGACGGGAAGTGCCTATGTGGGCAGTGCTCTAGAGCCTCAACTTTATTCCATGCCCCTTTCTCATGCTACAGAGAAAGGGCAGTTGAGAAAGTTAGGGGGAAGCCTGGAACTATAGGCAGGAAGACCATTAGGGGGTTTTTCCTGTGTGTCCCAAATGGCCTTTCAAGTGAGGATGAGGCATCAATGGACTATTAACGGTATGGTGGCCACTTCTGGCCTCCAAGATTGCCCAGAGTGGAAAAGAAATGAATGTCCCAAAGAGTGACAGACGCAGAGATGTCTCTGTCCCTATGTGCCTCTAGCTGACATTGTCTGAGCCTCTCTTTCCCCTTGCCTCCCATTCTGACTTTTAAGGAGAGCTATAGTCTCTGTCACAAACACCCACACATGCCAGGCTCATAGTGAACTTCCTGGGACAGCAATACAGCCTGGAAGATGGGAATGTGACCTTCAAGAATTACAAAACCTGAAAAAAAGGTACTTGCCTTCCTTGAAAAAGTTGGTTTTCCAAATCTCTCTAAGAAGTTGGCCTTTATTAGATTGTTTGAAGCAGAGAGACAAATAAGTGCATATTTTCTCCAGCACATGGGGTTACCCAGACTTGAATCTCAATCTAGCAAAGCTTGGACCCCAAGGGTCTTCATCTCCTGTGCTCATGCTCTGTTCCGGGACAAGGCCGGCAAGCGTGGCCCCACATTGACGTTGTGGTGCCCATTTTCCACTATCGGCTCCTCAGCAACTTGGCCCCCACCTTCTCCCCAGAATGCTTTCTCCTCCTCCCAAAGGGCATTCTCTTCCTCCCAGAGGGACTTTTTATCCTCCCACAGGGCCTTCTCCTCTTCAAGAAGAGCTCGCTCCTCTACCCACAGAGCCTTTTCCTCCTCCCACAGCGCCCTGTCCTCCTGAAGAAGATTCTGGTCTCTTTCCCATAAGGCATTGTCTTCTTTCCAGAAGGCCTTGTCCTCCTTCCAGAAGATACGGTACTTTTTCCAAAAGGTTTTCTCTTCTTCCCGGAAGGACTTTTCCATTTCCCAGAAGGCTTTTTCCTCTTCCCAGAAGGTTTTCTCTTCTTCCCAGAAAGATCTCTCTTCTTCCCAAAAGCCCAAGATCTGGCCCTGGAAAGCACGGATCTTGCCTTGGAAATTCCACATCTCTTCCCTGAAGTCTTCTATTTTCTCACGGAAAATTTTTATCTCTTCCCGAAAAGCCTTTTCTTTCTGCAGCTTATGAATTAGTTTCTTCTGACGAACATTGGGCAAGGACACCACCAGTGACCGGAAACAAGCAAGCCCCATCCATCTACACACCTTGAAGAGAAACATCTTCCTACTCAGCCAGAATGGTGGGTTGGCCATGATGGATCACAGGCCTTTGGCCAAGTCCAGGTCAGCTGGTCAAATCCTGTTGGGGGCACCAGAAAGAATATGTTCATGAGTACCATATTCCAGAGAACAAGCCGTTGGGTCTGTACCATTTGCTTTGGGAAAAGTCAACCATTCATTTCTGTGTCTCCTTTGGTATAAAAACATGCTTAGTTGTCATGAATTTGGGCTGAAGAGGTTGTCAATATATTCAAGCTCCAGGCTGCTAAAAATCACAGCATATCAATCAACAAGGACAGTGGTTCTCAACTAGGAAAGGAAAGGAAAGGAAAGGAAAGGAAAGGAAAGGAAAGGAAAGGAAAGGAAAGGAAAGGAAAGGAAAGAAGGGAGAGATTGAAAGATATCCAAATATTGCCATATATCTGACAGATCAGATATCAGGACTACCCCCAAAATTCAGATATCTACAAAAGTGGGTCAAGGGATGAGAAAAAGGACTGAACATAGGAAAGTGGTCAGAGTGCAGGGAAGACAAAGGGTGCATACACATGGTAAGCCCATTCATTTCCATTTTGAGCTTTCTGGAAGCAGCTGCCAAGGTCTGGCCCACTCTGCAGGCCTCACCAAGCACTACACTGTGGAGCAACAGGCATCCCTTCAGGAGATTACTGGGGTTTCTCCTTTTTCTATTTTCTGACTTAAGTGTAGGGAGTAGCAGAGAAGGAAGAACACATAGCTGATGTGTGTGTGTGTGTGTGTGTGTGTGTGTGTGTGTGTGTGTGTGGTGGAAAGATGATGACTACACTATGGGCAGCTGGTGGCACTACCACCCACCCAATTACACATGCCAGAACCTGGGGCTCATCCTTGACACCTTCCTCTCCCTTATCAGACTTTTAATTAATTATCCAGCCCTGCCAATTAAGATTCCTGACAATTCTTTAAACACACCCCCTGCTCCATCCCCTGACCACAGTCAGTTCAGGCCAGGATACTGGTAGCAGCCTGACTGGTCTCTCTGGTACTGACTTTGCCCTCCCATCCTCCCCAACACTGTAGCCCAGAGGTGCTTCTAAACATTGCCCCATCACATTACAGCTGCTCACAAACCTTGTAAAACCCCATAGCCCAAATATCAAATCCAAATGCCTTAGTAGACCTTCTGCAGCCTATTTCCTGATTATCTCTCTTTTCCTACCCAGCTCCAGATCTAAGATTCAGTAATAATGAGCTATATTCATCTCTCTGGATGTAACCCACAGTTTCCTGTCTCCACACCAGGGCACGTGCTATGTCCTCTGTAGGGATGACCATTTCCTCTCATTATGGGTTTGAGTTCCTGCTTTTCCTTTCCCTCTAAAAGCTCCCTGGGCCCTCCAAAGTTCATCACCACCCTTTCAATGCTACCTGTGTCTGCACACACACACACACACACACACACACAAACACATGCGCGCGCGCACATGTGCGCGTGCTTGCATTTGTATCAAGCACTGGACTTATTGATAACAATCTTTAGCAACTTGGTCACTACTTTTAAATGAAATTCTCTCTCATACAACCTTACTGCTGAAGGAAAATGTACAGAGAACCACACTAAAAAGCCAATTTTAAAACATTGAAAGCTATTACAAAGAAATAACTGTATATTTTCAAAAAACAAAATATTTACAAAAGTCCCTGTACATGTGTGAGACCTGTCTATCTCCAGTTTGCAAAGGAAACATTTGTGCATGTTTCTGATTTTCTTCTGAAGTATTTCCTGGACATGTCCCAACACTGAAAGTAACTGCCTTCAAACTACACTAAAGCTTTTGTGCTCCATGAGCAATGTTTGCACAACCTAGGGAACTCACCGAAACTTCAAGTTTTATAAATTCCTTTTTCCTTTTTGTCATAGAACCAACTATTGCCCTATTCTACATTTCACACTGCCCACTTTATCCCAAACTGTTATGTTCAGGCTCTCTGTATGGCCTCATGCCTTCTGCAGGCCTAGCACTGGCCACTGCTCTTACTGGGCTTTCCATTAGGGCTGCTCTCTAACAAAGAAGAGAGTGGCTGCATTGATGACGAGGAGGAGAGAACCACAGAACTCAGTGGGGAAGTCATTTAGGGACAGCTGTCACTTGAGAATAAAAAAAAACTATGAGTTGTAAGTCAGTGAGCACTAAGGGATCACTCTAAATGGCTTCCCCTCTGAAACTAACACCCTACATGGGCAATATCAAGAGAAATCTACTTATGACACTTGTTGAATAAATGTATTATAGAAATATAAGTCAAACTCTAAGATATTCTCCTTTGTTCTTAGAGGATCCAGAATTCTATTTGTGGAGAAAACAGAGGGCCCATGGCTGTATCCAGTCCTTCAGCTTCTGGTTCACCCTAGTGGCATCCACATCCATTCTTAATGCTCTTTTCTAGGCTACTTGGCCAGGACACTCTCTCTCTCTCTCTCTCTCTCTCTCTCTCTCTCTCTCTCTCTCTCACTCTATTCTGGCCTCTCAGCACAAGAATCTCTTTTCTTAAAAACAACCAACCAACCAAATAACCAGGAACAGTCTCTAACTTTCTCTGCCTATTTGCCCTTTCCTCCTTGAACAGTCTTATCAAAGAGCAATTGACGATCACTGTCACCTTTCTGAATTGGATTTGCACCCACATCCTATAGCAATCCATCCTTCACCTCCTTATTCCACTGAAACTGTACTTGTTAAGATAAGCAGTGATCTGCTGGTTGTTTAGTTTTCATCCTCACTGACCTCTTGGCAGCATTTGACAATATTTGACATGAATCTTTTTGAAAACCCTTCCCCTTTGACTTGTATAACACCAGGCTATCCTGTTCACCTCCTACCTCCTTGACTGCACTTTCTTCTTATCTGTGAACTCCTTTCCCATCAGGATATATTTTATCCTCATAAAGCAATACCTACCTCTAGGGCTCTTGTGTAAAGGTTGGATAGGTTGAGTGCCTAGCACAATGCCTGGCACATAGTAAGTGCTCAACCAACAGAAAAGAAGAAACATTATAATTTCTATTTTGTGTCATTTTAAATCTTAAGGTGTCATGCCAGAACAATTATCTGTCCCTACAAACCAGGTTAGCCTTATATTTCAGCCACCACCCCTGGAATTCCTCAAGCATGAAAGTTTTTCTCACTTCCATTTCATGTTGTTCTCAATGGATAGATTTGCCTAAACCCACTTTGCATCACCTAGCTAAGACTCAGAAAAGGAGCAACATTGTCTAGATGGGCTCTCCCACTCTTATCCAAGTTCAGACTGAGCATATACTCCTCCTGCCCCATTAGGGACATTCTATGCCCAGCATCTAGCACAATATCTGACATATAATAGGTGTTCAGTAAATGTCAACTGAACAAATGCCAGTCTCCTGGGTTAGCATGTCAGAAAAAATTCATCTGTAAGTTTTCTTCATTACCACTGAAATTATCTTTGAGAAAGAGATAAAAATAAGTACAATATAAAATCTGTAATTGTGTATCTACTCTAATAAAAGAGTAATATGCAAATTAATCATCATTTCGAGACACCTAAGCCATGCCCACCAGCCAAGCCATGCCCCCAGCCAATCAGAGCAGCTCTATGCAAATTAACCCAGCCAAGATGGAGGCCGGCAGCCAATCAGAGCAGCTCTATGCAAATTAACCCACCCAAGATGGAGGCTGGCAGCCATGGAGTTAGAGCAGACAGGAGGCTTCCATTGCAACTGCTTGCCTAGGCCAGCTGGGCCTCTGCTCACAGCAACAATGTTTTAATTATAGAGCCATGGAGCTGAAGCAAACAGGAGGCTTCCTTACCTGCCTACGCCTCCACTCAAGGTAACAACGTTTCAATTATAGAAGATAAATAAACCCCAAAAACCTGATTCCAGCCAGCCTCACTGGGACCTTGGGTCAATGGGAGCTGTGGCCAGCCTGAAAATGGCCCTTAGCCCCTCAACCAGGCTGGCCAGGTACCCCAGTAGAGACCCAAACCCTGAAGGGACTGTGGGCAGCCTGAAAATGACCCTCAGCCCCTCACCCAGGCAGGCCACACCTCCATAGGGTGAGGGTTCCCACTGCGGGGTTTGGCCAGCCTGAAAACAGCCACCAGTCCCTCACCCAGGCTGGCCAGGCATGCTATCAGGTGGACATCCCCCAAGGGGTCCCAGACTGTGAGAGGGCACAGGCCGGGCTGAGGAACCCCCCCCCCACCAAGTGCACAAATTTTTATGCACCAGACCCCTAGTTTATATATAAAGTACAATATAAAATGGTAAATTTGTATCTATATACATCTAAAGTCAATAATCAATGAAACATTAATCTCCAATATTATATTTCAAGAATAGGAACTTATTTTAAGGAAAATGTTATGTTATCCTATTCTTAGGACCAATATTCAATCTAAAGCCAACAGTTACTTACTGCTTAGCTGTTTGCCAACTGGGCAAGTCCTGTAGCCCTCAGAGGGCAAGCAGTCATTGTTGTGTCAGATCCTTAGTGATGTCATTTTCACAGACTCCCTTAGCAATGTTTGCAAGGATCCCGCTGTCCCCTGTCAGTCTTGACTCACAAGGTGGAGAGGACCAAGATGGAACCCCCAGTATGAGAATTTAAGGAGTGGAGAGAGAACTAGAGTGTTTGAAAGATTTCTCCATTATCCATCCCAACTTCACCTTTAGAGTAGCACTGATGATGACAGGCAAATGATTGTTACATCACCATTCTATCTGGATTGTGACCAAGAAAAGACTTCTGGGAAATCATGAATCACTTCTCTTGCTGCTTTCAATATTCTCTCTTTGTCTTTGACATTTTGACTATTATGTGTCTAGATGTGGATCTCTTTGAGTTTATGCTACTTAGAATTTTCTGAGCTTCTTGGATATTCATATTTAATGCAGTTTTTCCTTCAATTTAGACATTTTGGTTATTATTTCTCCAAATGTTCTTTATTTCCTCCTCTCCTTGTAGGATTCATATTATATATATGTTAGCAACAATGATTTACCACAGGTCTCTGAGGCTTTATTCATTTTTCTTATTCTTTTAGTGACCTGTATTTAAGTTCATTGGTCCTTTCTTCTGCCAGTTCAGATCTTCTGTTGAGCCCCTCTATCCTTCATTTTCAACTCGAGGATTTCTAGTTAGTACCTTTATATTTATACAAAATTTTTTTCTTTTTATTGATAGTCTCTATTTGGTGAGACATAGTTCTTATACTTTAATTTGTTAGGTATGGTTTCTTTTAGTTCTTTGACCATATTTATAATAGCTATTTTAAAAATCTTGGTTTGGTAAATCCAACACCTATAATCATTTAGGGACAGTTTCTAAAGAAAAAGAGAACAAATCAGAATAATAGTTTCTATTGACTGCTATTTACCCCAGTGTATAGGCCATTATTTCTTTTTTGTTTCTTGTCTCATAAAGTTTTTCTTGACATACTATATGGCTTAAAATAATATAATTTTAAGCCATATAGTATTAAATAACACAATTATATTATATAATAAAAGGCTAATATGCAAATCAACCAAATGGCCGAATGACCAGCTGCTATAATCCACACTGACCACCAGGGGGCAGGTGCTCAGTGCAGGAGCTGCCCCTGGTGGTCAGTGCATCTCTCAGCCAGAAACGAGGCTCATGGCTGTTGAGCGCAGTGGCGGTGGCGAGAGCCTCTCCCACCTCCCCAGTAGCGCCAAGGATGTCTGACTGACAGGTTAGGCCCAGTGGGGAGCAGGCCTAAGCAGTCAGTTGGACATCCCCCAAGGGCTCCTGGACTGCAAGGGGGTGCAGGCTGGGCTGAGGGACACCTACTGAGTGCACAAAGCTCATGCACCAGGCCTCTAGTATTACAAATAATATAATGTGGCAATCCTGGAAGTGAGATTCTCCCTCTTCAGGTTTGTTGTTTGCTTTCATTGTTGTTATTTATTTGTTTAGTGATTTTCCTGGACTAATTCTGAAAAGCCTGTATTTTCTGTCATGTGTAGTCACTGAAGTCTGCTTGATTAGCTTAGTGGTTAGCTAATGACTGAACTAAGAGATTTCCTTGAACTGATAAGTCTCCCTTCCTTTGCTGAGGGGTTGTAGGGGGGTGTGTGTTGGATGTGTCTTCAATGCTCATACAGGTACTTTACAATTCTGCCTTAGCCTTCACTTCCTGCATGTTCAGGGCCTCTAGGTCAACCTGAGGAGAAAAATTATGGCCTTGTCAGGTTTTTCTTGGATATATGTATAGTCATTCCCAGAAATATGTTATAATGTTTCAAAACCTCCATCTTATTCAACAGTTTTCCCTTTTAAGTTATTGATCAGCCTCTTATTAGCTCCACTGGTAACACTTCCTCAGGGAACTGTGATATTAAACAATTACCACTGTTTTGTTGTTGCTGTTATCCTCACCTGAGGATGTTTTTTTCTATTGATTTTTAGAGAGAGTGGAAGAGAGGGAGCGGGCAGAGAGAAAGAGAGGGAGGGAGAGAGAAAAACATTGATGTGATAAAGACACATCAATTAGTTGTCTCCCACACATGCCCAGACCGGGGCTAGGGATCAAATCTGTGTATCTTTGATGCACAGGCTGATGCTCTAACCATTGAGTTCACCAACTAGGGCAATTACCACAATTTTTAAAAATTAATTCTTTATTGTTGAAAGTATTACATATGTCTCCTTTTTCCACCAATGACATCTCCAAGCCCGCACCTGCCCCCACCCCCCACCCCAGCATAGGCCTTCTCCCTCCTATTGTCTGTGTCCATTGGTTATACTTATATGCATGCACTTAAGTCCTTTGGTTGACCTTTTAAACACCCTCACTCTCTCCTGCTTTCTCTCTGAGGTTTGACGGTCTGTTCAATGTTTCTATGTCTCTGGATCTATTTTTGTTCATCACTTTATGTTGTTCGTTATTTTCCACAAATGAGTAAGATCATGTGATACTTATCTTTCTTTGAATGGCTTATTTCGCTTAGCAAAATATTCTCCACTTACATCCATCCTGTTGCAAATGGTAGTAGTTCCTTCCTTTTTATAGCAGCGTAGTATTCCATTGTATAGATGTACCACAGTTTTCTAATCCACTCATCTGCTGATGGGGACTTAGGCTGTTTCCAAATCTTAGCTATTGTAAATTGTACTGCTGTGAACACAGAGGTGCATATATCCTTTCTGATTAATGTTTCTAGTTTCTTGGGATATATTCCTAGAAGTGGGATCACTGGGTCAAATGGCAGTTCCATTTTTAGTTCTTTGAGGTCACTCCATACTGTTTTCCACAGTAGTTGCACCAGTCCGCATTCCCACCAGCAGTACACAAGGGTTCCCTTTTTTCCATATCCTTGCCTGTACTTGTCCTTTGTTGATTTATTGATAATGGCCATTCTGACAGGTGTGAGATGCTACCTCATTATTGTTTTGATTTTCATCTTTTGGATGATTAGTGACTTTGAACATTTTTTCTTATGTCTCTGGGCTTTCTGTATGTATACTTTCAAAAAGTGTCTATTTAGGTCCTTTGCCATTTTTTTAATTGGATTGTTTATCTTTCTTTGTTAAGTTGTATGAGTTGCCTATAAATTTGCTATGACATCTGTCTGATATTTTGTTGCCTATGTATTCTTCTAAGATTTTCATGATTTTCCATCTTACACTTAAGTGGTTTATTCATTTAGAGTTAATTTTTGTGTATGGTGTAAGTTGGTGGTCTAGCTTCATTATTTTTGCATTTATCTATCCAATTTTCCCAACATCATTTATTGAAGAGACTGTCTTGACTCCATTGTATGTTCTCGCTTCCTTTCAAATATTAATTAAGCATGTTGGCTTGGGTCAATTTCTGGATTCTCTGTTCTGTTCCAGTGGTCCATATGTCTGTCCTTGTGCCAGCACCAGGCAGTTTTGAGAACAGAGGCATATTTCTTACACTCAGTAAGGGGCGTGATCTCTCATCATTGATGTTTCTCTCTTCCTTCCTTTCCCTTCCTCTTTGAAATAAAAAAAATATTTTTAAAAAATTTGCTTTGCATTACGCTGCAGATATGAAGCACTTTTTGTATCTATAGTTTAATAATTTTCATGATATTTATTTATTTATTTGTTTGTTTGTTTGTTTTTCATTTAAGGCAGGGAATATTTTATTCAAACTATTTAGAGAAATGGACAATTTGGATATGTAACAAGCATTGTACTTTAAAGCATAGGCCAGTAATTGTATATGAGAGTGTACACTGCTCTACATACAAATGAATTTATCAGACCAGAACTTTTCGATGTTTAAAACAGTAAGTTTCCTTGTAAAAGCAGCACCTTTGTGACATTTTAAATTTAGTGTTCCTCTCCTTACTCACTCTCTCCTTCAACAGAATGCACACCAACTTCCTCATAATCCTTCTCAAGGACAGCCATGTCCTCACAGGCCTTAGAAAACTCTCCTTTCTCTATGCCTTCACCTACGTACTAGTAAACAAAGGCACGCTTAGCATATGTCAAGCCAAACTTGTGGTCCAGGCGAGCCCAGGCCTCAGCAATAGCTGTGGTGTTGCTCAGCATGCACACAGCTTGCTGTACTTTGGCCAGGTCTCCCCCAGGGACCACAGTGGGAGGCTGGTAGTTAATGCCAACTTTGAAGCCAGTGAGGCATCATCCACAAACTGGATGGTACGCTTCGTCTTGATGGTGGCAAGGGCAGCATTGACATCACCACGGTACAACAGGCAGCAAGCCATGTATTTACCATGGCGAGGGTCGCATTTCACCATCTGGTTGGCTGGCTCAAAGCACACATTGGTGATTTCTGCTACAGAAAGCTGCTCATGGTAGGCTTTCTCAGCAGAGATGACAGGGGCATATGTGGCCAGAGGGAAGTGGATGCAAAGATAGGGTACCAGGTTGATGTGGAATTCAGTCAGATCAACATTCAGGACTCAACTAAACTTGAGGGATGCAGTGGTACAGGACACAATTTGACCTATCAACCTATTTAAGTTAGTGTAGGTTGGGCACTCAATGTCGAGGTTTCTATGACAGATGTCATAGATGGCCTTGTTGTCAACCATTAAGGCACAATCAGAGTACTCCAGGGTGGTGTGGGTGGTGAAGATGGAATTGTAGAGCTCAACTATAGCTGTGGAGACCTGGGGGGCTGGGTAAATGGAGAACTCCAGTTTGGACTTCTTGCCATAATCGACAGAGAGATACTCCATCAGCAGGGAGGTGAACCCAGAACCAGTTCCCCAGCCAAACCTGTGGAAAACCAAGAAGCCCTGAAGGCCTGTGCATTGGTCAGCCAGTTTCCAAATTCAGTCCAGAATGAGGTCAATGATTTCCTTGCCAATGGTGTAGTGTCCATGCGCATATGCCAGAAGCCAATTCCAGCATGTCAGCTAGGGCTGAATCATCTGGAGTGGGAAGGGCATTTCCCCCAACCTGAAAAGGGATGATTGTTTGCTGCCAGATAGCTCAGGGCATCTTAATCTACATGTTATTGCCTATTACTGGCCAAACACCTGAAAAGCCATAGGCACATTCTTCCAATCTGACAACTGACTCTGTAAATGAAACCTGACCCTTTGATGTGTATATCTCTGCCTCTCCTCAGGACAATTTTGGTAATAAAAAGCATGGGGTCCTGAGAGAAGAACTTAGCTTCTTTAGCTAGCATCCTCTGACCTCCAAATGCCTTTCAAAATTATGCTTTGTCTCTGGACTCTTTATTAAGTTACACACAGCCCTTTGCCAGATTGCTGAACCCTTCTTAATGCCGGAACAAGAATCCCAGCAGACATAGTTATTGGCAGCATCTTCCTTGCCTGTGATCATCTGCTCAGGGTGGAAGAGCTGGCAGTAGGTTAGGTACCAGTGCGAACTTCATCAATGACTGCGGATTCCAGGTCTACAAATACTGCCCTGGCACATGCTTGCCAGTGCCTGTCTCACTGAGGAAGGTGTTGAAGGAGTCATCTCCCCTGCCTATAGTCTTGACACTTGGCATCTGGCCATTGGGCTGGATACTATGTTCCAGGCAGTAGAGCTCCTTGCTGATCTGGACACCAGCCTGGCCAGCATGGATGGAGATGCACTCACGCATGGTTGCTGCTTTAAGGCTGCCAAGCAGATGGAGGAGAGGAAGTGGAAAGGTTGTTACAGTGTGACTCTCAGGCAGTCTATGTAAAAGAACCTCTACTTTTCATGATTTTTAGAGTGTCCCTGGCCATATATGTTCTAATTTTTCTTATTTTTTCCATCTCCAATACATATATATTAAACATTATCACTAGGTTCCTTATATTCCTTATGTTTTTTCTATTTTCTCCATTCTTTTCTCTATTCTGTGCTGTACTGTTGTTTTCTACTGTCCTATCTTCTAGTTTACTGTTGTTTCTTCAGTTGTGTCTAATTTGCTATTTAACTTATCCATTCAGTCCTTAATTTTATATTTTTTTATTTTTACATTCAAGTTAATGGAAACAATATCAGAAAAATAAAACTCTCATAATTCTCTTTACAGCAAATATATAATATCAGTGCTTTGGCCATCTTAAGTTAAAGGCCCTTATTGTAAAATATGTGGTTTTAAACTTAAATCAAATTGAATTTATAATCTCTATGATTTCCCTACATATAAATAACAAAAGAATAGTAAAATTAGCAAATACTAAACTATATTGATGATTTATCATTCTTAGTTTATGGTTTTAGAAACAATACATGCATCTGATATATATGTCAATTCCTTGGCTTATTAGTTGCAGTGTACAACTAATACAAAATACATGCTTGGCAAACATTTGTTCATATCTACTAGACGGCACTAAGGATTAGGTTTCAATACTGACATTTAACTATCCTATAAGCAATTAGCATTATATAATAACTAGGGGCCCGGTGCACAAAAATTTGTGCACCGGGTCCCTAGTGGGGGTGGGGATCCATCAGCCCGGCCTGTGCCCTCTTGCAGTCTGGGACACCTGAGTGGGGGGAGATGTGCACCTGCTGGCATGCCTGGCCAGCCTGGGTGAGGGGCTGAGGGCCATTTTCAGGCTGCCCACAGCCCCTTCAGGGTTCGTGCACTGGGGGGTGGGAGGGCTGGTGAGTGCAGGCCTGGACGATTCCTACCGGAGGGCCCACGATTGCACATGCCTGGTGGGCCCCCACCACTGAGGGGTCACACCTGGCACAGAGCTGGGTGGTGAGCCAGGGGCGGACGCTGGTGCAGGAACCCTAGGTGGAGCCCTGCTGCTGAGCAAACACACCCAAGGTGGAGCCGGGCAGCGGACTGGCTTCAGATGCTCTGCACTGTGCAGCAGATGCTCCTGCACACCCTGTGGAGGCCCCTTGGGAGCGGATGAAGGTAGCAGAGCCTGGACAGGTGCTCCCGCACACCCCTGTGGAGGCCCCTGGGGCAGATTCAGGCAGCAGACCCAGGACAGGCACTCCTGGATGCCCCAAGGAGGCCCCCGGGGGGCAAAGCCAGGCAGCAGACCCAGGACAGCTGCTCCTGCAAGCCCCGTGGAGGACCTGCTCTCCCGCATGCCCCGGGGAGGCCCCCAGGGGGCGGAGCCAGTCAGTGGTCCCGGGACAGGTGTTCCTAGATGCCCCAAGGAAGCCCCAGGCCAGACCCCTCCCCACTGAGCTGACACACCTGGCACAGCTATGCCGGCCACGGAGGCTCCCAGTGCAGAGCTGCCCTGCCAGCCTTCATCTTGGTTGGGTTAATTTGCATACAGCCGCTCTGATTGGCTGGTGGACATGGCCATGAGCAGAGGTTCAGCCAGCCTAGGCAGGCAATTGCAACAGAAGCCTTTGGTTTGCTCTAGCTCCGTAGCTGCTGGCCTCCATCTTGGCTGGGTTAATTTGCATACAGCCACTCTGATTGGCTGGTGGGCCTGGCCATGAGCAGAGGCTCAGCTAGCCTAGGCAGGCAGTTGCAACAGAAGCCTCTGGTTTGCTCTAGCTCCATGGCTGCTGGCCTCCATCTTGGCTGGGTTAATTTGCATACAGCCACTCTGGTTGGCTGGGAGGCGTGGCTTGGCTGGTGGTCGTGGCTTAGGTTTCTTGGGTAATAGTCAATTTGCATATTACTCTTTTATTATATTAGATATGCCATTAAGGCAATTTTTTATACTGAAAAAAATCAAAATAAAAACCATTATTTGTAAACTTTTACATGAAATGTAACTCTTCAAGTAAAAATAAAATTTGTCTGTATACTATTCAATACACATAGGATTTCAACCTTAATTTTATTTAGTGAATTTTATTCAGGCTTAAAATCTCCATTTGGTTATTCTATATAATTTTGTGTTTTTTTTTTGTGCCAAATTTATCCATCTTTATTTTTAACTCCATTCTATTAATAATAGTTATTTCAAAGTCTATGTCTTATTATTCAAGATCAGGATATTTTGTGGATTTATTTCTATTGGCTGCCTTTCCTCAGTTTTCTGTCAAAACCCGTTTTCTTATATGGCTGGTTATTTTTATTAAGTGCCAAAATTCTGAGGCTCTATATGTTATCTTTTTTAATTTTTAGTTTTGTTTTGTGGGGTCTTTTTGTTTGTTTGCTTGCTTGCTTTTTTGCTTCCAGTAGGCAGAGAGCTACTCATTCTAATGCAGCAAGGAACTGAGATTATTCTAAACTGGGTTTCACTCTCTGTGAAATAAGTTTTTTTCAGTTACACACACTCAAAAAGAGATGTTTTCCAGAACCTTTGCTTCCTGATAGGCTCTTAGATTCAATTATATCCCCATAGGCTTCTGTATAGTCCTGAAACCTCTGTTCAAATCTTTCAGCTCCTCATTCACTGCTTTCACTTTTAGAATTAGATTCAAATGCCACTCACCTCTACTGACTTTACTCCTTTTTCAGATCATGGTCTAAAAAATTCTCCCTAAATATCCTGAGATGTCCAGCATTTTTAGTTGTTTCTGGAAGAATATGTTATCCAAAACAACATAGTTAGCTACTGCCTAGTGCAAAAATCATGTGAAGACTTGTAACCAAAATTGTGACATGATGGAACTTAAAAATTTTGACCTGGCCCAAAAGGCCAAAGTAGAGGCAAATAAGTTAATTATATAATCAAAATATCTACCATTTATTGATAATTAACTATGTGACCAATTACTGTTTTAAATGCTTTTACATATACTTCCTCACAACAAATTAATAAGTTAGATATCATTGCCATCTCTATTTTACAAATGAAGAAAGAAATACATAGAGAAGTTAAGAAACTTTTCTACAATCATACATAAGTAGAGCCCATATTTGAACACAGGCAGTTTTGTTCAGATCCTATACATGTCTAATGTAGAAGACTGCTTTAAAAATAGGGGCAGTAGATAGTCTGAATCATGACTATTGGATCTGGGAGTTAAAGAAGAATAGATAGCTATAAGAAGTATTTCCAAGGAAAAATTAATAGGTATTCAAATGGTTGCATGAGATGAAGATGGAGGACAAAACTAAGATGCCTTGATTCAGGGCCTAGAAAGTGACCATACGCTGAATTGAGACGGAGTTGGTTTAGATGAGTTGGTTAAGTATTCTTACATAAAACCTTGGTATCCTCAGTATTCAGAATTCACAAAATGTTTTTTCTTCCAAATAAACCTTATGGCCTAGAGGAAATAAAAAATAAGATGATGATTATTGTTGAATGTGAATAGAGTACTGAAAATAAATTGATCCTCAACATCAATGAGCTCATAGAATTGAAAAGGGTAAATTTTTTCCTGCCCCCCCCCCCACTTTGCATCCAATAAACAACTCCTGTTCACTCAAGATAGAAAATTTTGTTTGGTACTATCATTTAAAAAATAGTATAATTCTTGCCAATTTTCCAAGCAATACATGTTCATTGTAAAAAATATTAGAAAATAGAGCAAGAATGAAGAAGAAAATTAAAATCTTAAGTTCTGGCTGTAAAAACCAGTGGGGATTGTGGCTGAGTGACATGGACGCTGCTGGAGTCCCGGGCAGTTCCTCCTAAAGGGCCAGTGCACAGACTTCCTCAGACTTGCTCTCTCTGAGCTCCAGCACTGGGGTAGAGGCTTGGGAGGAATCTAGAGACATATATAAAGGAACTGGAATGTCTGGCTTTGGGACAGGAACTCAGGGGCAGCTTTCTCCCAGACAGGGGTGCTCACAGGGTTTGTTATTTTTATACTGAGACCTCCCCTATCACAGAGCTGACTGGCAGCCATTTCTGAGTCTCCATAAACCTGGCTCACACTGTTCACTCTGTCCTGATTCCATGTATCCAATTTTCAGCCCCACCTAAGCTGTTTGCAGCAGGTTTTCCATATGAATGGCCTGTCCTGGCCCAGGCTTCAAACTTTTCTAAAATCTCTCAATCAAGCATCAACTGGCATCAGTATGCTCCATACCTATCAATAGAAGCCCAAGATCAGTCACTAGCAGCAGCCTGCCTTGCTTCACAGGTGGGTCTTGCCTGGGCATTTCCAAGCCCAACACAAATTGCAGCCATCTGCAGATCCTCTGTAGCTCCTGCTGGGTGGCCCCAGGCAGTGGCTGACTTTGTACCTCCCAGAAGGCCCCAGAGCCAGTGCACCCAGTGGACAGCTTCAGACCATATCAGATTGCAACACTGTTTGTCCACAAGCAACACACTTAAGGGACAGACTCAATAAGCACCAAACCCCCCCTGAAGCAAGTCCTGCCTCATAGGGAGTATCTCTTACACAGCAGCTCTTCTGCTGTAATTGTAGCTGGTCTTCACACTCAATTGGTCTGAGATCAATTCCTCCCAGTGATGCCAACAGCAATCAAGGCTCAACTATAAGACTGTGTACACATCCCACACAGGGATGCATTTACAGTGTCCAGCTCAGGTGACTGGGGAGGCTGAGTCACTGGACCCTATAGGACACCTACTACACAAGGCTACTCTACCAATTCTAGGAGTCATAGAAGCTCTACCTATTACATAGAAACAAACACAGGAAAGCAGCCAAACTGTGGAGACAAAAAAACATTTCACAAATGAAAGAGCAGAAGAAATCTCCAGAAAAAGAACTAAACAAAATGGAAGCAAACGAGAGAGGGAAAAAATGGCGGTGGTATAGGGAGAAGGGTAAGGTGCCTGCCCGGGAGCGGAGGGAGTGAGCAGCTGGGGCGAGTGCGTCCCAGCCCAAGCTGCAGAGGAGGTGGACCTGGGAAACACCTGCGACCGGGTGAGCCAGAATCCGGCTGGGAGAAGGTGAACTCGGGACTTGGGGAGGGTCAGTGAACCAGACCCCAGCCCCTGGGGCCCCAGAGAGCCCAGGCGCGGGCGCT
>PVJC01006871.1:0-53384 GCA_004026665.1 Murina feae | reverse complement strand
AGTTCATCACCACCCAACCAGTATTATATGAAATGCTGAAAGGTATCCTTTGAGAATAGAATAGAATCAGAGGCATAGAAAGGGAGTGGACTGACAATTTTCGGGGGTTAAGGGTGTTGGGGATGCGTGAAGAGACTGGACAATAATTGTACACCTATGGATGAGGACAATGGGGGGGGCAAGGTCAGAGGTTGGGGTGAGAATTGGGAGGAGGGGAGCTATGGGGGAAAAAAGCGGAACAACTGTAATAATCTGAACAATAAAGATAAATTTAAAAAAAATCATAGCTAAATAAACTCACTGTTCTTACCATCTCTGTTGCCCTCAGTCACGTTGCAAATATAAATCTCTAGGATTCCATTTGTGTGTTCACATTCCCACATGTTCTAAAGTTCCTTACTAAACTCTCATTCTGAATTTTGTTACTGTCTGGCACTTGATATTGTGGCAAAAATATAAACAAATGGATTCAATGAAAACAAATGCCAGGATATTCTCAACTTAATTGACAATGTCATTTTATCTCTGGCCAGACTCACTTTCTCTGTGATTTCGAGTAATAAATCTTCTCATTTTCCAACCCTATACACTTCTGTGTGAGAATCTGAATAAAACAAATTCCTCCATTCTTAGGCACAACTCATTAATTTTTCAAGTTTGTGTAGAAAGTTTTGCTGATCTAATACTTTTATCTTCAACTACCCATCCTTAACTCCCTTCTCTTCACTGTCATCTACCAACCTCCTAGGCACCTCTCCATGTAATTCAGTAAATATATTGTAGCTTATATATTGTCTTCTTATATAAGCCAAGCCATGCTATTGTCCTGTGTAATACTTTATCACAGAACCTACCCATTCAGTTTTACCTGCTCAACCTCAATGACTTTAATTTTCATTGCAGAACAATCACTTTCACCAATCAGCACACAATGACACTAATTTTCATGTAGCAAACACATAATTCTGAAATTTTATTTTTTAGACATTCTTCTTAACTCCCTGCCCTGTCACTTCTCTACTTAATTACATAATTTTCTCAGTTATTTTTGTTTTCTTCTTCACATTGTGAAGAAGAAATGCAGAAATAAGTCTTAGTGGTTCTGTTTCCAAAACTTACCTTTTATGCAACAGTTGATCACCACTTTTACTCTATCAGAGTCATTCTGGCTACCATCATACCTCACCTGAACTATGGCAGTAGTCTCCTACTACTCCACCAGCTCTGCATTTGATCCTCTGCTTTTCTTGAGACTAAATAAGATCGTATCACAACCTTATTCTAACCATTCCTTGGCTTTCAATTGCAAATGGGATAATGTCTACTCTTCAAAGCTCTGTATAATCTGTTCGCTGCCCACCTCTGAGATCCTGTTTCTAATACTTCTCTTTAGTTACTACAATTCAGTTACATGGATCTTCTTATCTTCTCTTGAAGATGCCAAGCTTAGTATAGCCCCAGGCTTTTGTGCTTTTCTGCCCCCCTTCTGCCTAAAACACTTCTCTCAGATCTTTGCCTGACTGCCTCTTTTACATTATTTATATTTTAGTTCAAATGCCTTATTCTCAGAGGGGTCTGTTAAAATATTAACTGATCACTCATTCTAACAAGTATTAATGTATTAAAAGTTTCCTACACAGTTTTAATCCTATGAAAACTTAATCTACTGTAGATTTTTTTTCTTTGTGGTTACCATGAAGCTTATATAAAACAACTTATAGGTATAGCAGTATATTTTAAGCCACCTATAACAACTTGCTTTCAATTACATATAAAAACTGTATACTTGCTTCTTCTACATTTTATCCTATTGATATCATACTTAACAGATTTTTATATGGTGCATCTATTAAAAAATTATTGTAGCTATAGCTATATTTAACATTATTTTTTAATATTAAAATTAGAGATATAAGTATTTTATATGCCACCATTACAACATTAGGGTATTCTGAAAATGACTGTATATGTGTATATATATATATATATATATATATATATATATATATATATCTCAAATGGAGTTTTATACTTTTCTACGTTTTCATGTTGTTATGTAGTGTTCTTTCATTTTAACTAGAAAAACCTCCTTTATCATTTCTTGTTAGGCGGGTCTAGGGATGATGAGCTCTCTTAGTTTTTGTTTGTCTAGGAATGTCTTTTTTTTTCCCTTCATATATAATGGATATTTTTAATGGATATGATAGTCTTAGTTGGCAGTTTTCCCCCTTTTAGCTCTTTGAATATATTGTTCTATTCCCTCCTGCCCTACAAGGTTTCAATAAACTAATTTGCTGATAGATTTATATGGGTTCCCTTGTATGTGATGAGTCATTTTTCTCTTATTGCTTTTAAAATTCTCTCTTTGTGTTTGGCTTTTAACATTTTATTATAATGTGTCTCAGAGTAACCTTATTTGAATTGTTCTTGTTTGGAGTATTTGAGCTTCCTGAATCTGGATTTGTATCATGCTCTCTGGAGTTGGAAGTTTTCAGCTATTATTTCCTTAAGTATGCATTCTGCTTTCTGCCCCTCCTTCTGTGACTTCCATGATACTAATGGTCATTTGTTTGATGGTGTCCCATAATTCATACAGACTTTCTTCCCTTCACCAGTTTTTTTCTTCTAACTGGCTAATTTCATAAAATCTGTCTTCAAGTTCATTGATTTTTTTTTTTTGTATGATTCAAGCTGTGGTTTAAACTTTCTTGAATTTTTCAGTTCTCTCATTCTTTAGCTCCAGCATTTGTTTCATTCTTTTTTAATGCTTTCTATTTCTTTATTTAAACTTATTTTGTTCATGCATTGTCTTCATGATTTTGTTTAGTATTTATTTATCTGTGTTCTCTTGAATTTCACTGAGTTTATTTAAACTAACTATTTTTGAATTATTTTTCACACAAATTATAGATCTCCATTTAGTTGGGGTCAGTTACTAGAGTTTTATTAGTTTCTTGCTTGAGCCTTTGTGATCCATGTAGCCTTGGAAATACTTCTTCATTCTTTACAAATTTGTCTCAACCAGTAAAGATCTTTTCCTATTGGTCCCCTGAGCTGAGGGGATCATCTCCAGAATTTCAGTCATGCTGGTTGGAGCCTGTTTTGAGCCTGTTGCTGAGTTTGCAGTGAGGTCAGAGTTTGTGTGCTTGTTACCAGGGAGGTGTGGATTCCATCTCATCTCTGGGTGATTAAAACTGCCTCCAGTAGCCTGCTCAGTAGGGTGGCACTGGAATAGGATTCCATTACAGGGTGCCTAGCTGGATACTTAATCAGCGGGCCTGTTATCAGTGTGCAAAGGGGTGTGGCTCTTGGTAGGTCCCTGGGAGGGTACCTGCCTGTCACTGCGTGGGTCCTTGGGTAGGCAGCATGGCCCTAGACTTTGGCTGAGAGGGACTGGGATAAAGGTTCAGGAAGATTTAAGTTTTCACAGTCAAGATTGAGGTCTGCATACCTGGCTGTGGAGGCACAAATAGGTATATTGCCCATCAGGTGCCTGGGTTAGCCTGGACTTTCTCTACTGTGGCTGGGGGGACAGTAGCTGAGTATGGCACCCTTTCTAGATATTTTCAAGTACAGACCTGAATGTCTCCAACCTGGTCACTCTGCCAGCATAAGTGTCACAGATTGAGGCTAAGAGGGGCTTGAACTGACTATAGGACCCTTCAGAATCTTTGGGGTTGCAGATGGGATAATTTCCTGCTGGGTTTCTGGGCTGGCAGGTATGAGGGAGCTAGAGCTGATATAGGGCCTTTTCGGGATCTCCAGGGGTAAGGTGGAGTGTCTCCTCTCAGGTCCCTGTGCCAATAGGGTTGTTCACAGCTAGGACAGGCTGGAGCTCAGCTATAGGGCTCTAGAACCTGACCGAGTCTGGTGGGCTTACCTCCAGGCACTCACAGACTGTGGTCAGTAGGAGCTGAAGCTGACTCATGGGCCACTTTGGGGTATATAACTAGCACCAAGTTTTAAATGTTTATTACCCAACACACACACACACACACACACAAGTAGGTGTGACTTCTACCAGACCCCTTGGCTTATAGTGCTGGTGACAGGACCAAGCCAAATGGAGCTGTAGCTAAGTCCTCTGGGGTATAGATTTGTTACTGATGGGCAAGTCAGCCACATGGATGCAAGCCTGCCATCTCAAAATGGCTCTCTTAGATCTCAAACATCACTGTGGTTTCACAGTTTCTGACCCAGATCTCAAAGCTCCTAGGACGTCACTGTTATCCGTGGGTGGATGCCAAATTATTGTTGTTCATAGAGGGTACAAAAGGAAGACATCTTATTTAGCTGTCTTGTTAATGTCACTATTTTTTTGTGGTAAGTGGAAAACATTGAAGCTTATTTTTATTTTCCAAACAGATATCTTGCTGTTTCAATATTATTTATAGAAAGGGTATTTATATATTTTATCTTTGGGATTGTGGGTCACATTCAAATAAAACCGACACTCCCCTCTAAAAAAAAAGCAATTGGAAGAAAAACAAGGTAAATGTAAATTATATAAATATCACATTTTCTTCCTGCAATATACATTTTCTGTCTCTCTCTTCCTCCCTTCCTCTCCCTCCCACTTTCCCTATAAAAAACTATTTGATAGATGTATTAGGTAACTGTTCCTTGCATGAGTAAATTGTTTGCATTGATACTAAACTGATTATATGTTTATGTCAACACGTTTTGATTATGTTGCATTTGTAAAATTTGAAATCACAAGCTGAATCCCAGCTCCAGGAGATAACATATGAAATATGAGGCGAGGAAATAGGGAGGATGTCATACTGATTGCTTTCTGGAAGACTCAATTTGTAAGCTAGTGGGAACCCATATTTTTCCCAGTTGACCTTTCTTGTTACACTTTCTGCACTTTTTTTTCCTAACACAGAAATTATCATGGGGATTCGTGGGAGTTTGTTTGTTTCTCGGAATTGCATGTGTTAGTTTGTGGAATTTATAGTAGTTTTCAATAAATAATTTATTAGTGTTTGTTGTGAAACGCCCAGTAAAATATCTATCAGTCCCTACTCTCACAAAAATATTAAATACTTTCCTCCATATGCAGATTATTTCTTGATTACATTTAATCCTGGTAGTGGGAAATCAAGGAGGATGGTAGCAGCCCTTTTCTGTGTCTAGGAACCACCAAGCTCCAATAACATCTTTGTGTTTTATTACCTGCTGCTCAGTGAGTTATTAGCCATCTGCTACTGACTTAGTACTCTGACTTAAGTATTGTATCAGGTGGGTACAAAGGGTAAGAAGATAGATGTTAAACATTCGTTTTCTCAGTGTGCCACTTAATTTGCTTGACATATTACACCTTGTAAATTCTAGTGACTGTCAGTATAACTTCTCTCCCCCACTGCTAAATTGAACAATAAGTCTACAATACGTTGTTGATTTAAATTCTTGCTTTTTCCATAGCTTCATACAGTGTCTAAGGTGAGCAAATAGCTTCTAATTCATATGTTGAGTCAGATTGAAAGGTAATGTGCTAGAATAACCTGCGGCTATGCATTTGCTACTCAGCACTTACCTAACAGAAAGATTTGATGGTTGGTGATATGGATTCTATTTTTGTTATTTTTTTCTGTGTCATATTAAAAACATTGCTTTTAATAAATATAAAAATGGCCTGTTCTATAACCCATTTCATTATCACAAGTAAGAACAAATTCATTAGTAAATTCCTTGTATATGAATTGTCAAAACTGAATTTTTTTAATCTGTCATTTTCCATTGTACTATGTCAAGCAACAAGGGATCTTGAATCAGTTAGACTTGCAATATTAATAATAGAAGGTGTTTTACTTTAGTTTGAACTGAAACTTGAAAGTCTTATTTTTTTAATACTTGAAGCTTTTCATGGAATATGTTCAAAAATTTAAAAAAATATAAAAGGAGATTTTAAACACAATAAAATACCTTTTATGTTCCTATCCTGCTCACTATTAAAATCTTTGCATACATTATTGCACTTTTGTTATATTCATGCTTTTATAATATAGTCAAAACTATACTGAATAAATAATATATATCCTGTTTGTTTCATCTACCATTAAAATATAAGCATTTTCTGATGTTTGAAACTCTTCATAGCATAACTAGAGGCTAAGAGCACAAATTCGTGCACAGTTGGGGTCTGGCTGGCCCACTCCAATAGGGGCTGATTGGGCCAGGCTGGCTGGGGAGAGGAGCCAAGGGAGGTTGGCCAGCCGGCCCCACCCCCTGCTCGAACTCCCGAGCCTTTATTATTAGCCTTTTATTATAAAGGATTTTTATGGATTCAAAATTCCATCAACTAAATGTGTTTACTTGACTTAAGCATTCCTAATATTGTGGATTTTTATTGATTTCCCATTTTACCACAATTGGTGATACCCCAATGAATAAAGTAATATTTTTTATTGTTTTATTTTACCAGAGTTAATTCTTGGAGCAAAGTAAAAAATATTTTTTATTATCACTAAAAAAACAACAACAAAAAAAAACCTCTTTATAAACAAACAAGTTAATGTTACAAAATACATCTGTGCAGTGTTGCTTTTCGACTTGGTGATTTTCCTAAATAAATGTGAGTGGTGGCAAAGGAGATCTCATCCTGGCAGGTAAGACCTTTTTAAGCAGCTCTGCACTGGCAATGATTGTGGACTAGATGCACTTTTGAAATCTCCTGTTATCGCAGGTAGTGTGGAAGAGAAAAAACAGAGAGATCATTTTATTGTTGGAGGATAGTTGATCTAGTGACATACAGCATTGGATTTCAGACCACATACTGAATAATGTGCTTATTGAAATTTATTCTAAAAAAGATGATGCTAAAATGATGAACATAATTTATTAACTTTATTGTCTATAAACTGAAACTGTGTGTCATTATTGGAAATTGACAAAAATATATTCCATTTTTCAGTATATTTTTCTGAGTTCAAAATTAGCATAACCCTTCGATCCATGGATGACTTTTGTAGCATTTTCATAAAAAGAGGTTTTTTTTTTACAAAAATGTTTTAATACATGAGCAGTTTTCCCAAGGGCCTCTCCTAATCTTTTGAAATTCAAATTATTCTCCTTGAACTGTCTTTTTATGATCACCCACATCAGTTTCCTGAAACCCTCTTCTTGCTAACTGATCTAGCTCTGTTAGAAAATCATTTGTCAATGGCTTTGCATGTGATTCTTGTATATCACTTTTATGAAATCCTGGGTCATGAAATCCCACAATTTGACCCAGTTAACTTATATTTTAAACATCTGAGGTACACACACACACACACACACACACACACACACACACACATGTGCCCCCAAAATTGTATACACACTTTAACAGCTAATAGCTCAGTTGTTTCTCTTCAGATGTAACCAGTTGGAATTAATAATTATTCAAAGTGTGTATGCATTTTTTGGGGGCACCATTATATGATAGCAAAATGGGGGGGGGTAGATGGTAGATGTTAGTAGTAAGAGAAATATTCAAATGAGGATTGATTTGATAAATCATCAGTTGATTACCAATTTCTGTGGTATTTTGAGTCCTAACCAATACTATAACTTTAGGATTGTGACCGATAAATTTTTGGATATAAATGGCAACACATGCCCTCTAGTCCTTATGCTCAATCTGTCCTTCCAACCTAATTTCTGAGTTTACATTTCACAATCAGGAATGGACACCTTGGTGAAGATGTTTGTCATGCTAACCATGAATCTTAGCTCTTGAAAACAATAATTCTCAGTGTTGGCGTCACATTAGAATTGCTTGGGGATCTTTTAAAAATGTCATTGCTATATACATCTTATATAACAAAAGCCTAATGTACTACATGTCCACTTGTCCTGTCGTCCCTTCAACCGATCAAAGCATAATATGGTAGTGATATGCTAAGGCTGCTCAACTGCTCACTATTATATGTACTGACCTCCAGGGGCAGATGCTCTGACCAGTAGGTTAGCTTGCTGCTGGAATACAGCCAATCAGGACTAAATGAGATGGGCTGGACATGCCCTGGAGCCCTCCTGTGGTCCCTCCCTAGCTGGCTAACCTCCCACTTCCCTCCCTAGCCCCAAACTAGGTGCACTGGTGGGGTCCCTTGGCTTGGCCTGCGCCTTCTCACAATCTAGGACCCCTCAGGGAATGTTAGAGAGCTGGTTTCAGACTGATCCCACATGCATGAATTCTTGCACCAGGCCTCTAGTGTTTTTATAATAAAACTAGTGGCCCGGTGTATGAAATTCATGCATTTGGGGGGTCCTTCAGCCAGGATTCCAAGAAAGTGCAAGCCAGGCTGAGGGACCCCACTGGTGAACAATCAGGACCAGGAGAGACACAGGAGGCTGGCCAGCAGGGGTGGGACCATGAGAGGGCTCCAGGGCATGTCTGGCCTGTCTCTCTCAGTCCTGAGTGACCTTAGCATATCATTAGCATATTACACTTTGATTGGTTGAATGGCCAACTGGGCTACCAGACATTTAGTATATTAGGTTTTTATTATATAGGATTAAATTATACTGAATAAATAATGTATATCTCATTTACTCCACCTATCATTACAACAAGAGCATTCTTGCCCTGTCTATGTGGCTCAGTGGTTGAGCATCCATCTAAGAACCAGGTCATTGTTTGATTCCTGATCAGGACACATGCCCAGGGTGCTGGCTCAATCCCCAGTAGGGGGCTTGCAGGAGGCAGTCAATCAATGGTTCTCATCACTGATGTTTCTATCTCTCCCTCTCCCTTCCTCTCTGAAATAAGAAAAATATATACTTTTTTAAAATGAGCATTCTCTGATATTTGAAAACTCTTTATAACATTATTTTTTTTTTGCCCAAAACACACTCATATAAATTAAATTGAAATTTCTAAGGGTGGGACCCAGTCATCAGCATTTCAATGTCCTTTTAAAAGGAAACATATAAGTATATACTCTCCATTTTCTGTGCCCCAGTCCCTAAAAATTCTGATTTACTGTATTTGGGGATTTGGTGTCTTATTATTTGCATTTACGATTAATCCCTATATGACTGTGATATAAGTTGTCTTGGGGAGGATTTTGAGAAAATCTGATCTGCTCAGGCAAAAGGACATACATATATGAAAAGGTAGATTAATCTTATCCTGTGGAATGGCAACACTAAAATATCTCATTTACAATTTTACTTTTTTCCAATTAATACCATTAAACACTTATTTTCAGATCTTCATAGGATCTACTTCCGTAGATAAAAAGCAAAACTATTTAACATACCAACTACCAACTCTACCTGTTTTATGGTGAGCATTGTTCGTTATAAAGAATTTCAATTCAACTAATCTAGTATTGGTGCTCTGGTATACAGATACATATATACACATATGCTGTGTTGTAACCATAATTAATGGAACAATTACAATAAAAAGACTCTTCATATAAGTGCTTCTACAACTTGGTTGTGCATCCAAACTACCTAAGGATCTTGCTAAAATTCCTATTAAGATATTCTCATTCATATGATTGGAATGAGACCTAACAAGCTTCCAGGTTTTGCCAAAGCTGCTAAATTTGGGACCAAAATTAGAAAAGAAAAGCTCCAGGCATATATTTATATATCTTTCTCATCAGTTTAGATCCTATTGGATCAATCATTCTCTTGAAATTAACCCCTTGTAATATCTTCATAATTAAATACAATTTAAAATGTATTTAACTACTATTTATTGTGGTCTTTCCATAGACAGAGCACTTTAAATATCTGACATCAAACACATTACCTTGTTTATTATACCCACTTTACTGAGGCTGAGAGAGAAAAAGTACTTTGCTCCAGGCTGCACAGCCTGAATGGGCAAGACTAGAGTTAACACTCATCTTCCTCTGATCCAGAGTCTATAATCTTAGCTACTGAACCATGTTATCTTGCTCTGGCTCAGCTGCTCCCTGCCACCTCCTTCAGCCTGACCTTTTAACTTGTCTTCTTTTGGGAATGCTCAAAGATAAATGTTTGGACTCCATCACAGGCCATATCTTGTATATTAAAGGTGATTGTCTAATCAAGATTGCTAATTATTACCATCACTGTGGAATACACAAAAAAAGTAAAGCATACAGTTGTTATTGCACATTTGGTCCTCAAGTCCTCTTATAATAACTTACTGGATTTGGACTTCTTATAGAAAAAAAAAATGGCATTGCCTTCCCATCTTTATTTTTTAATAAGAAAATAAAGGAAATAGATGATCAGTTATTGGGGGCTGAAATAGATCTTAAAGCTTTCCTTCTAGTGGAAAAAATAATGAACACTTATTGATCTTCTATTTTTTTGGGTGTTGTGCCAATTACTTCATGCATTGATTATTCCACTTGGTGCTCACAAATGATTATCTTCTGCATTTACAGATGAAGAAATTGAAAATTAAGGATTAAAAATTTCCCTGTAGTTAACAGCTGCTAAATGATGATGGCAATGTTTGTGTTCTTAGTGAATCAATATAAGTAAAGAATATAGAGTTTGTTTCTATATCAACCGCAGGTAACAATCTGGAATGCATTAGGGGAATTGGTAACATATTGTGCTAAAATTGATCTGTTTTTAGTTTAGAACAAAGGGAAGCGTGTTTAATCTGATGATCACTGCAATTACTCTGGCCTGATTGAGATTCATGAGGGTAGTCATCTATGCGAGGAAGATAAAGTAGCATTTTGCGAAAGGCTCACCCAACCACACATATTTTTACATGTAATTTATAAAATAAAACCTTCCTAGAATGAGAGATATGGTGTGTTTTATTTCTTGTATTTTAACATTTGCAACAGATCACAACATGACAAATGAATCAGGTCACACTGATTAGGTTTTTGCTGCAGTCAGTTTTCATTTTGCTTCCTAAATGTTTATGCCCGAGAGTGGAAATTAAACAAATGGCTTAATTACCGCAATACCAAATATCTTCCAATGCCAACCAGTAGCCATGTAGATTAAAAAAGGCACACATGTTGCAGTGACAACTAACTTCTAATTTATGAGTTGAATATATCTTAAACCTCCGTTTGTCTTGCTCCTTCTGAACTAGGCCAGTTTTCCATCTGAGTGGTCTTGTTGTGGTTGTTGGCATTGTTGTTTTCTTTTGTTTTCCCTGAAAATGGCTTTTACCCTAACCCCATATTCTCATAAAAGTTATGTGTCCCAAGTATGTGACAGTTTGCAACTTTACTAATTCTGGCTTCCCTGACTTCACCAGCCGAGGATGAATTAGCTTACCAAGGTCTCCTCCAGCGTGTGTACTGGTGAATTCTCCTCTCTCTTCTCCTCCTCCTCACCTTTTTTCATTTCTGCTCCTATACTGTAATTATCATTTGTAACACAGTTCTCTATTACATATAAACTCTTGAGATAGACATAGATAATATAAATGTAGAATATACATATTTAGTACTTGAAACTTCAGACATAACACCATAGTGAGCAGGCAATAGCTCAGTAAATATTGATGGAATTAGTAACTTGTAAATGTCCATGCAGAAAAGTGATTAAATGTTATTTAAAAACCTTTCTCTAATTGGGTTAGACAATAGTAAAATGGTAATTCCCTTTTCTTCTCTACTCTTGCTCTCAAATTTATCATCATGATGATATGATTTTGAGAGATGTTAACTCTCAAATGCAGGATAAACATTGTCATCTTAAGGGTAATTCCTTCTATTTTTATTTGGCTCAGGCACATGGGTACATCTCTTTATAATAAGTCTGTTCTCAACCTGGCAAGTGTGGTTTGGTTGGTTGTGCATCATCCCATGCACCAAAAGGTTGCTGGTTTGATTCCCAGGTGGGGCACATGCCCAGGTTGCAGGCCCTGGTGGGGGACGTGCAAGAGGCAGCCAACAGAGGTTGCGCTCTCACGCTGATGTTTCTCTCTTCTCCCTTCCTCTCTAAATAAAAGTCAATAAACTAGTCTTTAAAATAAAAAGAAGAAGGAGTCTATTCTCAGCAGGTTGTTTCTGATTAGGAATCCATTGATGTCCTCCGTCAATTTGAGACCTTCACTTTGCTCTAGAGTGCAGGTTTTCCGAGTGGCCACAGTCATATTGTACACACAGTCGGAACCTGGTTTTCAAACAAGGTCTGGTTATACCCCAGTGGTTTATGAAACTCTAAATGCAGGTCAGTTGTTTCAAGCGCTTTATTTGTGAACACCTCAAATGAGATTTCTAAATTTTATTTGCTCAGAGCAGGGACTGAAATGCAGAGAGGCGGAGCTGAGATCTGCTTTTGCAATGAGAAAAAGCCTCTTGGCATCTAATGCAGACAGCCCTTCCAGGGAGAACTGTAAATGGCCTGTGGAATGATTCTTTTCTACATAGTGTGGCAGTAAAATACTCATTTTCTAAAAGGCCCAGCTGTTAGTGTAATGGCGCTAACTGGTACACTTTAGGCCCCTCTTGCTTGTATTTATTTAGAACTAAATATTAGAGGATACTTGGGCTAAAGAGGTCATCTAGGATTTGAGGTGTCCACACGTTTCATCCAGTCAGCTTCCTTGAGAGTGAAAAATAATAATTTAAAAAAGGATTTAGTCTGTAGTATAAAGAAACTGGATGTTAAAGAAAAAAAATATGGAATCAAATCTCAGCTGCCTGGCATTCTAATTGTATGTTATTAGTTAATTTTTATAGACCCTTTGGGTCTCTGGTTAGTTATCTGCAAAGAGTAGATGTTAGTCTACTAAGTGGTTGTTGCCACTGACCCAGTTCTTAGCTGGGGCACCCCTGCCAGGCACAGTCCCAGACCTGGAGGCTCCTGACTTGAGCTGGAAAGAATTCAAGAGCCAGTCTGAGTGAGAACGAATGCGGGTTTTATTTAGGTTGAGAGAGAGGCCAGGACACAGTCCCTGGGGAGGGGGAGGGGGCAAGCTGGGGGCTGACTGTGCACCCGCTCTCCCCAGGTTGCAGGTCTCATAGGTGTCTCTGAAAAAAGTGGAAGTACACGTCCCAGTGGATTCCTGAACTTGCACAAGAGTTGTGCCCAGCCAGTCAATTCTTGGGATTTTATGTGTTTCTAAGAATGGGTTGTTTCTGAACTTTGTGTTTGCAAATTCTGTATCTGACTTTTGATTGTGAATGGTCTTGTTCCTGATATGGTTCAACTGAGACAGGATAGGAAGAAGTTAGGGAAAAATCCTGACAGGTGGAGTGAGGAAGTGGGAGCCAACATCACACACAGGCTGATAAGCAGCTAGGTCCTCTCACCAGAGCCCCCACCTCCACGCATGATGAAGGGGAAACAGTTTGTGGCAGGGAATCCCTTCGGTGGTTCAGAGAAGTCAACAACAGCAAGGACTGGCTAAAACCAGGTCAATCCAACATGGAGGAAAATTGACCAGAGAGGGACCCCAAAGCTCATTATACTGTCGTTATAATGAAAACTGACACCACAAGCGGGAGTGGGGCCAAGGGGTCAAACGTGACACTTCAGAAAGGACCATGTAAAAAGTACCTAACAACACACAACTAGAATGCCAGGCAGCTGTGGTCGCTTCATCCCACAAAAGTGTCTCCTTATTATCAAAACCACCTCACCTGGTTTTACAAACCTGGGTTCTGTATTACAGGAACTTCAAGAGAAAATTGCAATGACGGGTCTTCTCACCACTCTGGTTCCACATTGTCCATTCTGCCTTAGGAGTAAAATTTTATTCTCCAAATACTTACCTTAAAAAATGTGGTATTTTGCCTTTCTTCTTTAAAAGCTAATTGTGTAGCTCTTTAATCTTTACAATAAGTGGTGACTTAAATAAAATGTGTTAAATGGTTGTGCAAATTTGTTGTTTAGGAGTTATCTCAATGCACTGAAATAACTCTCCATTAATATAGAGAACAAAAGTATCAAGTACCAAAGAATATAGTTATGGGGGGAAAATAAAGCAAATTGATTTTTTTTTTAGTTTGTTATATCCATCTTTGTAAGGCTATTTACTTAGATGATTTCAATATACTTTCAGAGATCATTTAGTGAACTACATTTTCATTAAACTAAAACTATGAACAAGGCATGTGCTAGGCCCTAGAGAAGCAGATATGACAAAGACATGGTCCTGTTTTCACAGGGACATAGAGAGGAGATGAATTTTGACTACTACATAGTAGAGTGCCCTCATGCACAGAGAAATCAGTTCATTTTTCTGATTCTAGGAGTCAATTTTTTTTCCACATAGTTTATATTATCAGATATATCCCATATTGGTCTATACCTAGATCACAATAATTAGTTTTTGAACTAAGTTATTTCTAGCCCCAAATATCCATACCAATCCTGCTCGAATTATTTCAATCTTATCCATTTTGCAAATCTGTTTAAATCCTACTTTTTCTCCAAAGTCTTTTTCTAATGTTCAACTAAGCCAATTATGTTGCTTTTTAAAAATTATTCTAATGCCGTATTTTGAAAACATCATCATAGTACCTAGAGCAAAGTCCATTTCAGTCTAACATATAAAGAAGCACTGCCTTACTAATGGTTTTCCATTTGCTATTTTTATGGCTATGATATAGTCTTCTCTTCTGATTCTTGACACTTTTCTCCTCCCAAAATAGCATTTATCATCTATATCATGGGGACCAGATCAAATCATAAGTTTATATAAGGAACAAAATAAGTTACTTTTCATTAGATCCCCCAGTAAGATCTAGTTCAGAGCTGCTTATTGCAATAACTGTATTTCTGATTTCTGAAAGGCCCATTAAAAGAATCACCTCCAGTGATAAATGGAGGCTCTGTGCCACTGACTGTTATGCAACAGCAGGGAATAGCTGTGCATTAACAAAAAAAGCTTTGAAAGAATATTTTTTTATGAAGCCTGTAGTGATCAGAGTAGACTGAGCATGACTTGATGTTAGAGTTGTAAAATTGCTTTAGGAAGAGGACAGCCTATTTTTATTTCTTTGTCATCCAACATTATTATCATGAGAAATAATTAATTTGCTGTATTTTGTACTCCTGTTATAATCTATGTTGTGAGACAGAGCTGTAGCATTTTGTTGTAATGATAACAAGAGATAAATAGCACTACGGTGCCTAGGAAAAATTATATTATGTCCAACTCCACACAGCCTGGGGAATTTAGCAAGTGCCTGACCTGGATTTTGGACAGTTGCAAAGCTTAGTAGAAAAGATGGCATAAAACATTATGAGTTGTCCAGTCCCATTTCTTCAGTAGAAGTGTTAAAAACTAAGACTCATAGGGACATATGCAATACTTTCAACAATAAATATATAAAAAAACACACCACTAAGACTAATGTCCTTAAGCCCTATTATACTCATTTCCAGAATGGCATAACTGATATATCCTACAGCAGTCAACAAGACTCTTAGATTGGTTCTTTCTGTCTCTCTCTTTTCTGAACTATTCTTAGACCTACCCAGAACCACAACATTCTTTATAATTTAGACTGGCATACATCTTCCCAGGAATCAGATGCCTTTTGAAATTTGAAAACATGGTTTTAGAGACTCATTCAATCCTGAGATTCTATGGTTTCATGATATTCTTGTTCACCTTGATCTTTCCTTTTTTAAAAAATATGTTTAATGATTTTTTACAGAGAGGAAGGGAGAAGGATAGTGAGTTAGAAACATCAATGAGAGAGAAACATTGATCAGCTGCCTCCTGCACACCACCCACTGGGGATGTGCCCACAACCAAGGTACACGCTCTTGACCAGAATCGAACTTGAAACCTTAAGTCTTCAGGCTGATGCTCTATCCACTGAGCCAAACCGGTTAGGGCTCCATTTTTTTTATATAAATTGAATAATACTTCCAGTACGCCATAGTCACTATCAACTATTTAATCACAAAACACTATTTTCTTGTACTTTGCATAAGCCCACAGTTCCAGATATTTACCCAGTAATCAATTGTAAATTGTAATTATCAGGTTATTATAATAATGACTAGAGGCGCAATGAACAAAGATTCGTGCAAGAATAGGCCTTCCTTCCCTTTGCTGCTGGCACTGCCTTCGCTCCAGCCAGAGCTGCCGTTCAACCTTCACACACTGCCTAGAGGCCTGGAGCGGCCGGGGCGGGGCAGAATGCCTGCGTCATTTCCACGACAACGCAAACGTCCCGGCCGGCTGCTGCCATCTTTGTCATGTCAATTTGCGTATTCCCTTCTTATTGGCTGTGGATGCCACCATCTTTGTTGTGAAGTGACAGTCAATTTGCATATTTCATCTTTATTAAATAGGACGATGATAGTTAGGCTTTCAAATAGTTTCTTGGAATTAAGTACCCTTCTCTCACCACTTTTTAAAGTAAAAACCTATATAAATATTTAAATTGGGTCATTTCAGCCTTCCTTATGATACCATCCTCCCAGGGATGGAGATATATTTCCAACATATAGAAATTCATAAAGTGGAAAGAACATTCACATATTAAGCCCTATATGTTCAAAATTATGGTAAGACCATCTCCAGATTATGTATGACTAATGTCCCAGTACTTTAATTGAGTTTTCCATTTGATAAGTTAAGAAATTCTGTATTTGGTCCTGGTCGGTTTGGCTCAGTTGATTGGAATGTCATCCCATACACCAAGGGGTGGTGGGTTCGATTCCTGTATTTGTAAAGCTTTGTTAGTCACTGAAGCAAATAACATTTATTAGATGGATTATATAGACTAAACATGCTGCTAAGCGTGTTACATAGATTCTTTTTCCTTGAATCCTCTGACACACTATACATATATTTTTTCTCACTTTTCTGATGAGGAAACTGAGATTATGAAATGGTAAGCAACTGACTCAATGTAAAATCAATTTTTCTTATCTTATTTTCTCCTTCATATTTCTTTCCTTCTACTTATTCAGCAACTATTTATTTGGTTTCCATTATGTGCCGGATGTTGTGCTAAACCCTAGTTATATCTGGATGGGCAAGAAACAGAAATGATCCCTGTATGGATGGAGCTATTTAACAAGTGATGGAAATAGGATCCTCGTCACTCCAGAGATAAACTCCTCACAACCAATGTGTCCTTTGAAAACTATTTTGTTCTTTCTGCGTTACAATTCAGAATGTAATAGGCCAGTGAGTGTGAAAGATGCTTTAACCTGATCTCCAGTTGGCTGACACCCTACTGCTCTGTGATGACAATGCAGCTCTCCTACGTCAGACATCCTGTTCCTTTACCGCTGGCCTGCAGACAGCCCAGAACACAGGCCCATTCTAGTGTGACATACCATCTTTTGTCATGTACCCTCCTGGATCTTATAGGTATCCTCAGTTTCCAACCCTCTCCCCCTCCCCCCCCTGCTTAATATGTTCAAACCCACTGACTAGGTGAGAGGTGACCAGTGCTACTGTTTCTACATCATGACACAAATATAAATGCTCATGTTTGTTTAGTATTATGAGACAAAGGATCAAAGCTGCTCATAGCCTGTGATAAAAGGTTCAAGGGTTCTAGCTGCCCCATATGTCTTCTGGCCATTCTGGCAGGAAGAATCCTTGCCCCAGCACCATGTGAGCCATTCATAGCATTTCAGGTAAGGGAGATTTTTTGCTAGGCCATTTCCAGATTAGGTTGGTTTTAATGGGTTTCATTTTTCAGGTAACCCTGAATGGGCCCAGTGGGAGTTGGAAGCCAAGTGGGCCTTCCTGACATTTGCATAGAGAGATAACACTGAGGAATTTATTTTTTCCTTCTGAACACTTCATGAGAATGGATGTTAGAGGAGTTCGTTTCACTCTGCTTCCACTTCACTGTAGCTCTCGATGGGGCATGTTCATATGGTGTTCAGAGATTAGAAAGAAGTGGATCCTGCAGTACAGAGAGAAATAAAAGAGGCAGAGGCAAAAGAAAAACAAAAGAAGAAAACAGAATGAGGTTAACACATGAAAGGTTTCCTTTCTCTTCCTCTGGGCAGGTTTCACAATGCTGACACACCAGGGAGGCTGCCTTCTTCATACTTTGTTAAAGGTTTCAGGTTGGATAAGAAACTTGACTGCATTGGGGGACATCAAACATCCAGCAAGCCTTTGGTCTTGCCCAGGTGCTAGCTGGGCCCTGTGCTTCTGTTTTGCCACATTTTGCCTGAGGAGTCAGTTTGCTTCAGACACTTAGTTATCTCTTTCCCAAAGGAAAGGGGTTGGTGGATGGAAAGGATTATCATTTTCACTAACAGAATGCAAAGAAGTCCTACCCTCTCTCCTATCATGAGATACCTGAGCTGGCATATTTGATTCATGTGTGAAGGTATAGTTTACTAATTTCTGTTATGTTGTCAGCATAGTTAATGTTGTGTTTATAAAAGTGAGCAGAACTTGACCTAAAGAAGCCCACAGAAAACCATAACGTAGCTGTGGCTGATGGTGATTGAATTCTTAACTATTTCATGACTATCTCTTAACTAAATATGTTCCTACCAAGGTCAATGAGAATTCCCCATGGGCTGAATCAAGACGACAGGGTTTGTTTGTGTTTTTACACGAATTCTGTGCAGTGTTTGGCACAGATCATTATTTCCTCTTTCAGATACCTACCATATTTTTTTTCTGTGTATAAGATGCCCCCATGTATAAGATGCCCCCCCTTTTCCAACCTAAAATTAAGAAGTCAATATTTTAAGTATAAAACAGGACACATTTTTATTTAGTAACTAGGAGCCCGGTACACAATATATTGTGCATTTGGGGAGTCCCTCAGCCCAGCCTGTACCCGCCCACCCAGCAGCCAGCCACCCTTTGTCCCTCCACCCCCCCCCCCCCCCCCCCCCCCCCCCCCCCCCCCCCCCCCCCCCCCCCCCCGCGCACACCCTGCCACCTGCGTTGCACCCGCCTCCGTGGTTGCGCTGCCTGCCTCCATCTTGGCTGAGTTAATTTGCATACAGCCACTCTGATTGGCTGGTGGGCATGGCTTGGCTGGTGGGCATGGCTTATGTGTCCCAGAGAAATGGTCAATTTCAATATTACTCTTTTATTATAGTAGATTACCACAGGTAATGTTTAAATACCAGTACTATGATATTATGCAGCATATCACTTTTTTAAAAATATATTTTATTAATTTTTTACAGAGAGGAAGGGAGAAGGATAGAGAGTTAGAAACATTGATGAGAGAGAAATATTGATCAGCTGTCTCCTGCACACCCCCTACTGGGGATGTGCCTGCAATCAAGGTACATGCCCTTGACCAGAATTGAACCTGAGACACTTCAGTCTGCAGGCCTACACTCTATCCACTGAACCAAACTGGTTAGGGCTGCAGCATATCACTTTATTCAGCCCTGGTTACATCACTGCTCTCTTCTTCATCACTATTAGTTCCAGGCATATCAATTTTTTCAACTTCTATTGTATCACTGATGTCTTCTGAGTCACTGTCCATATATATGTGAGATCATCCTCATAAACCGGTGGCATTTTCTGAGCTAACTTTGTTTGTGTTCTCATGGCCAAACCTTTTCTCCTCATAAAATTGAAGCACCATTTTGCCTTTCCTATAAAATCAACAATGTTCCTTTCACTTGCAAACTTTCTTGCCTGGCATTGAAAAACTTGGTGGACACACATAAGCTCTGCTCCATAATCTAAGTCTTAAGCCTCTGCTCCAAGTTTGTCCATTTTGCTGGTTTTCCTCTTAAGGCCTTCTTCTTTCTTGGCATCTTAAGGAGTTGTTCTTCCTGTTTTCTCCACTCTCTGATTATAAACTGAGTGGGAGGAGGTCCAAATTGTCTCTCTGCAGCTCTATGGCTATGCTCTTTTGCATAGCTGATTACATTCAGTTTGCAGAGTAAGACACTCACCGGTAATTATCTTTTTATTTTTTGACATCTTTAAGGGCTCAGAATGCTCAGATCCCTATTGCATCTGTACACTATCTATCTCCACCTCCACCTCCAATTATATAACAATAAGGCTTGTGATTGGAGGAAGGCTGTTTGACAAGATATGTGCAGCTATACACCTGCACGTCTCCCTCCTCCTCCGACTTCTGTGTATAAGTTGCCCCTCGATTTTCAGTCTAATGATTTTAGAAAAAAATAGCATCTTATACACAGAAAGATATGATAGTTTTCTTTCTTCTATATCTTTGGTTGCCTATTCTCAAATCTTTTAGTTGGGCCCCTCGTCCTCTGTTTAGTTCTGAAATATTATTATTTACCTGATTCCTTCTTCACTTCACCCTTCTGACATCCTTAATCTGCCTTTTGTCTATTTCCCTGTTGTTCTCCATACTCTCATAACTCATAAAATAAAACCAAGATTTGGGTGTTAAATTATTCCCCAGTATAGGATAAGTTTATTTATTTGGCTACTGACTCGAGAATCATCCCCTGATCCCTGCTATCCTAGATTCCTCCTGTTCCTGTTTTGTCAATAATTAAATAATTAACTTTTGGCTATGGGAAAGCATAGTGTATCGGATGGGGAATTACCCTAGTGTATCTGATGGATGGTTTTACTGGATATATTTCTTTTGTTTAAAAACCAGAAACAAAATTCTTGTTCATCCATAATTTTAAAATCTGAATCTCAACTTTGCATATTCTATCTTTCATAATAGTCTGCAGCTTTTTCCCACCTCTATAAGACTCATTTTAAAGTATTTACACCAGTTCCTATCTCTTAGAAGAATTAACAACTGTCCTAGACTCAGTAGGCATCCCTGAAAACTGGGCATTTCAATTGATGGAAATAGAATCTGTCAGATAGATATATGCCAAAAAGTGATAATGAGCCATTTCTCTGGCTGCCACAATGTCCCAAACTTCTGCCATTTCCTTTGCATGGCTTCTGCAGCACACATACTAAGCCATTCCTATAACCATGCCAAGGGACACACAGTCACCCATCTTTACAGTGTGTGCTCTCTTCTCTTGTCTATTTATTACAACCTGTCACAACTTCACATTTTGGTTGAAACATTTTATTCTAATTCTGTCTAAAATGAATTTTTCTCCACTTGCACATGTCCAAATTATAAATTCAGCATTTTATTATACAATAGCTTATGCTGCTCTGGGTTCCTAGGTGTCATATCACCTCAAAGAAATTCAAAGGGAGGAACATGTTATGCAATTCTACTTTATTTTCTACAGCACCTAGTTCAAGGTTGAATATGAATTCACTCACTTGGTTATTCATCTATCAGGCATCAATTATTGTGTACATATTATATATCTGTTACTATGATAAAGCTTTGTGATAAAAATATTAAAAAGGCAGTTCTTGAATTGAAGACACTTCAATGTAGTGGATTAGACAAAGAACTGAATAGACAGATATGGTAAACATAGATAATGTTAGGCTGTGATGGCTGTACATATGGGGCACTAGGAGAATTCCTGAAAGGCATGGAGTGTTCATGAAAGGCATGGTGTTTTATCTAGAATACAAGGGCTAATAAGAATTATTCAAGCAGAGAAAAGGGTGGGGTCCAGTGTGCGGAAACTCACAGAGGCACATTCATGTAATTACCTACATGCAATTCTGCAGAATCGGTGCAATGATTCTACTCCATTTTTCCTACCTAGAAGCACCTAAAGCTTATTAGAACATGTTCCATTTTGCTGTTTTATGAAATGACTTGGGAAACAGTGATTGAACTATGAGATGTGGAGAAGGCCGTACCACCTTGCAGGAAATACAACAAAAGCATCATGTCTGTGGTTGGTGGGAAAACCTCACAGGGGATTTGAATGCTTGGTCTTGGGGAACAGTGCTTTCTCTTTTCCTTGAGAATCACCAAGGTAAATAACTAGATTATTGTGAAAACTGGGAAAAAGAGTTAAGCCTATGATGAGCTCTTCTTGTATTCTGGGCATACAGAAGTAAACAAGTTTAGTTTCCATGTGTGAGAAGCCCGAAGTCTAGGTGAACTGACAAGTGCATATGGAAAGACAAGACCCATGACAGAGGTGGGTAGCAGGTGCATTGAGTCAGAGAAGAAGAACAAGGTGAGGCTTCTTGGAGGTGATGACGTTTGGGCTGAGTTTAATAAGCGATGCTATATTAATAGTTCCCATTATCAGTAAAGGTAAATAAATAGAATTTTATAGAAGGACATATATTCTAATGTATTTTTACCTACATCAGAAACCTGGACGATGATACTGGGTTATCAAGAATATAGTCAGGTGTATTAAGCACAGAGTATCTTTGCTGAAAGACCAGAAGGCATCATCTCAACTATTGCCTTATGCTGATTGGTTTGTTGATCTATGTATGTGTAAGAGATACAGTTTTGTAAAAGTTCTAGGGAGGCTAAGGAAACTACTAGATATCTGATGGGAAGGAAAAGGAGGCTCCACTGACCAGATATAAAGTGTCATGCCAAGGACTTCGAAAGTTTCTATGATGAAGCTTTTTTTTTTCTTTATAATTTTAATTTGGGACATATTTAGCCTCAGTTAAAATAAAAACAGTATCAAAGGAATATTTCATTAAAGTATGATTGGCTTTGTTTGATTTGGATGCTCTTATCTCTAGTGGAAATCAAGGCTGTAGGAGAATAGATGTTAGATGAATCAATTATATGGTGGTCATGAGGCGACAGCAAGCTTGGGTGAGGTTGGGGGGCAGGGGTTAGGGAAAGGAAGTCCTGGTGGAGCTGGTAGAGAACAGTAACACTGAGTATCTGGGAAACGTGATAGAAGAAAAGTGAATGAAACAAAATGTGCCTTCATGTCCTTTAGCTTTCTACAGAATTGACACTAAGACATGGGTGTGTGAAATGTGTGTGCACGAATGTGCACCCGTATATATATGGGGAGATGGAAAATAACCAGCAATTAGGAAGCACAAACGTTACTCAGTTCTATTTTCTTTTCTAGTGTTTGAGGTTCTGGAATCCCATTGGAATCCTTTCGTAACAGGAAGTTAAACCAGTTTCAAAATTACGGTGTTGGTTTCAACATCTTAGTCATTCAATGACCTTACAGTATGTTAAAATTTGGGACTGTTTGTGCATTACTTATTCTTCAGTATTGGGGTAGGCTTGTTTTCTATTGGCAACTTAAAATGTAAAGCGCGTATTTACATGACACACCTGTAATAGGATGGCATTTCTTTACCTCCAAGTACCCTTTAGATACTTTGTATTTAAAGATCTATCTGCTTTTCCCTCAAGAAACCTGCCTCTTCCCAAAATGTCATTAACTGTTCACGGTACAACTCATTTCACAAGCTGTTTTGTTAGTTCCTGAAGTCTCTCTATTATTTTCTAACTTATATATGCAAAACAAATTTTAATGCGTGAAGATGACATTTAAAGAAAGCTATCTACTACCCCATTTAGAAATTCTGAGTGTGTTTGTGTTTCTATGTGTGTGTCAGTGTACGATGGAGCTAAGAAAAGTATACTCTAAAATGGGGGTTAATAACAGGGTTTCTTTGGGTTTTCCTCACTGGACTGAGTCCAAATAAAAGAATCTCAGGAGTTCTTTAGACAGTAGGACATGCATTTTGGAGTAAGATAGAGAACAAAATCTGCATATTTTCACTTAAAAACTATGTAACTTTGAGGAAGATCAAGAAAATTGTGTTGAGTTTCTCTGAATGTAGTGTATTAATTTTTAAAATGAGAAAAATAAAAATACCTCTCTCATCGGATTGTTCTGAGGATTAAGGTAATTATTAATATAAACCACAGCACAAAGTGAAGCACAAAAAACCTCAATGAATTTTATTTCATTCATTATAAAATATAGATTTCTCCCCCTGTCTTACCATTTATGGAGTCTTATAGTTTATCTTACAGTTAAAAGCATAGTATTATTATTTAAATATTACTATATACTTAATCATTGAAACATAACATTTAGCTAAAAATGTTAAAAATCAACACTATGGAATTAGGCACCAACTTCCCTATTGAGCATAGTGTACAGTAAAGAATAAATACACAATAGATTTGTAAATTAGGGTGGAATCAATATCTGCTTTCATCATTTTGAGTTTATTCATTTATTTATCCCACAAACATGTCTTTGTTGAATGAAAAACAATGTGCCAGGTTCTCTGTAGGTCAAGTAAAAATAAAGAAAACATTATCTTTGTACTTAAAGATTTAACTGATGTCTCATGGGAGATAGCAGAACCACATAAATACAGCATCAGGCATAAGTACCTAAGCTAACAGTTTATATAGAAAAGGGATTTAATCAACAGGAGAGGAAAATGTAAGGAAAGGCATAATGGAAGATGTGACTATTGACATTACTGACAGAAGTCTCAAATGATTAGTTGAGTGATTCAGATAAAAGTTGAGAGAAAGTGTATTCTAGGAAGAGGAAACATTAAAAAAAATGATTTGAAGGAGAGAGAGAAAAAGAATAGTATTTCTGGTTCAGGAAGCTACATGATGTTTAATTTGGATGAAGTATTTGAGAAAGGAATAAAAAACCACCTAATTAGAAAGGTAAGAAGATTCAGCTCATGAGGGACACTGCATCATCACTCTGATAGCCTTGAACTTCTTCATAATTTAAATATAAATATTCTGAAGTAGTTTAAAGAACCAGAGTGATATAACCATAATTTTATTTCTAAAATGTTACTCAGAATAAATAAAAATGGACAATGTTGTTAGGAACTTACTGTAATAATTCCTGGCGGTCATACTGGGATGTAGTAGAATGGGAAGATTTGGAAGATTATTAAGGAAGTGAGATCTATGGAACTTGGTTATTAATTGGATATGAAATAGAGACAGAATTTAGGATTGAATTAACAATACATCTAAGTTCTTTGGACTAGTTTGTACACCATTTGCATGACTCATGATCCCTAAACAGTTGTATATTGACTGATCATCCTTTCTTTTGGAAATTCTTTATTTTTTTTCATAGACAGATTATCATAGAGAATTAATATGTAATTATTAAGAGAAAAATATCACTGAGTTAACATTTTAGAAATGTTGAATTGTCTAGAATATATTTTCTCATTGTCTTTTTCCGTAACAACATGTTGACTTGGAATATAACATGACACCAAGAAATAATAAAATAAAAAGGATATTTAAAGCAATTCCTATTTATCTTACCTTATGTTTATCAGAATTTTTCTGCTCTAACTCTTTTATGGTTCTGGGGAGAATTACATTTCAAATTCTATAATCTCACAAGAGAATTGGAGTCGTGAAAAATTTACAGTACTGTGTTCAAAGACAATTTTTATTATCAACTGAACATATCCCATAATGTAGACTAAGGCATTGTTTACAGCATCATTAAAAGAACCCTTTCTAATATGACTGCATTATTTTGAAAAAAAATGTAGCACACTCTTACTTAATATTACCACATTACTGCAATCAACTATGTATTTGCTGAAAGTCTTATAGTATGGTATTTAGGCTATTGAACCAGCACAAAATATACATAAACTTTATCAGTTTTCATTTTCTCTTTACAAACCAAGAATGATATTAAGTGACATTTTATGACATTTGATAGGTATTTAAAATTTGTTATTGTGGCTGTTCATTGAACCATAAAATACATAGATTGGCTGTGCTTCCATTATGAGAAATGCAAGCAAGAAGCATGGAAATCAGCATCCTACAATATGTGCCCATTTCCCATCAATGTCTTGCTCCTAATCCTCTGCCAAGTAAATTTGTCCATACAAAGATTTAGGAGTAAAGAAAAAATAAACTAAATACGTGCCTCCAAAATGGTCTGAAATCCAGGTATGGAAAATCTTACACAAGTTTAAAGGTTCAGTTTATTAACATCTGCCTTCACTTGTTTGAACATACTGCAATGTTCTGTGGAAAAGTAGCTAAGAGACTTATACAATAGTCCTTTTCACACCTTCCACCCATAAAGAAGGCTTTTTATTTGCAGCTGAAGCTTTATATCCAGAGCCTTTGGCTGTTTTGTGCTTTTAACGATGGAAATTTTAAAAGAGAAACAGTGAATAAAATGTGAAAATGTCCTCTGAGACGTTATTTTACGACTGCATGTCCCTTATCATTTAGCAAAATGGATGCAACATGAAAAATTCAGTCAAACAGTTTGTTTGTGACTGCTTGGCAAAGAATCAAATAACAGGTACTAACAATATAATGCTAAACTAATCTCGGAAGTGTGCCTGTGTGTGTCCCATAAGCCAAATGGGAGAGGTGACTGAAAAAAGTCTTCAGAGGAGAGCCTAAAGCCATTTGGCTTGTAAAAGCGGCATGGCATTATGGAGGCTGACAGGCTTTGATTTGGGTTATGGCATTTTTAGTGATTATTAACTTATTAGAGGCCCGGTGCATGAAATTCGTGCACAGAGTGGGGGGTGGGGGTTAGTGGTGGTGTTCCTCAGACCAACCTGCACCCTTTCCAATCAGGGACCCCTTAAGGGATGTCCGACAGCCCATTTAGGCCTGATCCCACTAGTGAGATCGGGCCTAAACGGGCAGTCAGACGTCTCTTTCATAATCCAGGACTGCTGGCTCCCAACCTCTCGCCTGCCAATTGTCCCTAACCACTCCTCTGCCAGCCTGATAAATGCCTAACTGCTCTTGTGCTGGCCTGATTGCCCCTACCTGCCCTCCCCATGCCAGGATGAGCCCCCCAACTATCCTCCCCTGCAGGCCTGGATTCCCACCAACAGCCCTCTTCTGCCAGCCTGGTCACCTCCAACTGTCCACCCTGGCCAGCCTGGTCCCCCCCAACTGTCCTGCCCTTTAGGCCTGGATACCCCAACTGCCCTCCCCTGCAGGCCTGGGCCCCTCACAACTGCCCTTTCCCGAAGGCCAGGTCCCGAGCACCTCCTTCCCCAGAGGAGGCAGCAGTGCCAGCCATCGCAGGGCTCACAGCCACTGGGGTGCGGGGCAGGTCCCTGCGCGCCTCCTTCCCCAACAGCAGGAGCACCAGGTGATGGGGGCTCACAGCCTCTGGGGTGTGGGGCCAAGGTCCGTGAAACCAAGGCACCTAAGTGTCTGGGGCAGCTGAGCTCTGTACCCTCACCTACTCTTGTCCCCCAGGCCCAAGTTGCACCCCCAAGGCTGGCAGGCCCTGCCAGCCCCACTGCCCCACGGCCAGGCTGACGCATGGCAGCACCCTGCAGCAGATGAGGCATGCACCGGCCTCAGTTCAATGTAATGGATCGAATGGAGCAGCCATGGGGCAGCAACAGTTTGCAAATCTCCCCACCTTCTGTGCTGGTCGCCTGACCGCCTCTCCCCATAAGTGGCCCCTACTCTGCTGGGACTGCAGAAGCAGTCCTCAGGGCTTAAGCACCCGGTCCAACCAAGCCTTCTCTCCCCCCCCACCACAATTCCCCCCCTAGCCCCACTGCTCTCCTACCTGGAACTGCCTTGCAAGCCTCGCACCCACCGCCGCCACTGCCCACACCTCACCCGCCGCTGCTCCCTCCGGCCTCCATCTTGGCTGAATTAATTTTCATACAGCTGCTCTGATAGGATGGTGGGCGTGGCTTTGGCTGGTGGGTGTGGCTTAGGCGTCAGGAGAAACGGTTAATTTCAATATTACACTTTTATTAGAGTAGATGAGCATCCATTTCTTCAAGAAAAGCACACATGATCATGTTAATAGCTCACAGAGTGAAACCATAAAAGTCAGGCACAGAAGAAAATACCTGTCACATTGTTTGGCATCAGAAAGTGTTACTCACACTGTATTCTAACTATGGGAGCTGGTGACAAAGCAAAGCGTAGTGTAGCGCTCTGAAGATAGCCTGACTATCCTCCCCAACCACCGTTTGAGATAATGGTCCTCAGTTGGTATCGATTTCAGGTGAATATGTTCAAGCTGTCTTAGGGTGGATAGCATGTCTGGGTTACAATTGATGTGTAGAAAAGCTACCAGAGATTGATTTTCCAAATCACCTTGGTGGCCTTAAATTAGTGGTTCTAGAGGGGACCTAGGGGGGACTCTCTGGTTCACATTAGTGACTAAGTGAACTGAGCAGTGTTGAGTCAGACATTGATCAGAAAGAAAACCTATTACATCAGAAAAAGAGAAGATACCAAGATTAGTTAACAGAAATAAAATGAAGTGAGTTATGGTAAGCTAGATAGGTAGAAGAGGTCATATTACAAAAAACTAAACAAGGAGGAGACGGCAAAAAGAGTAGCAGAAGTGAAACTCCATTGCAGTGAATTCAACCTAAATATACTTCTTTGCTTCTGTTAACAAAGTCACATCCCAGCCGCTATAGCAGAGGCCATGATAGACCTCTCTGAAATACAGTTTCAGGTTTGGTTTCTACATTACCAACATTATATAAATACTTATAATTTCACTGACTTGTTTTAATATTTATGTAGTTCATTTCCTGCACTGCATATTTTATCTGTCATATTTCAAATACTTATAAAATAAATTTCTCTTATTGAGGGACATGCACTATGTGGGGTATCTGATTTCAAATTTAAATTAAAAGAGGGGCATTTTGCCTGGCTGGCTAGTTCAGTGGTTGAGCACTGATCTATGAACCAGGAGGTCATGGTTCGATTCCCGGTCAGGGCACATGCCCAGGTTGTGGGCTTGATCCTCAGTGTGGGCTGTGCAGGAGGCACCAATCAATGATTCTCTCTCATCATTGATATTTCTCTCTCTCTCTCTCCTCCTCCTTCCTCTCTGAAACCAATAAAAATATATAAATTAAAAAAAAGAGGGACATTATTTTGCCCAGCCAGAGTGGCTCAGTGGCTGAGCATTGACCTATGAACCAGAAGATCATGGTTTGATTCCCTAACAGGGCACATGCCTCAGTTACCGGCTTAATCTCCAGTGTGGTGTCTGTGAGCCCCAGATGTGCAGAAGGCAGAGGATCAATGATTCTCTCTCATTGTTGGTGTTTCTACCTCTCGCTTCTTCTCCCTTCCTCTCTGAAATCAATAAAAATACTTAAAAAGAAAAAAACAAGGGGCCTTTTATTTTTAGCATTAAGACAGGTGTAATGCACTTCTAAAATATCCAGTCATTTTCCCTGAGAGTGAGTCAAGCTTTGTGACTCTTCTCTTAAAGCATCATTAACATAATCGCCATGAGCCTAACAACCAGATAAAGAACACTCATAGTTACCATTCTGCCTCACTGGTAATGATGGTGCCGGGAATCCACCAAATTTTCCTCTAGCAAGGCTGGATTTATTTTATTATTTTATTTAATGAAAGTAAGCAAATGGGCAACAATGGTAGACCTTCACCAAAGTTAGACTTTACTCCATGTGAAGTTCTGAATGTGGTAGGTTCTAAACTCAATCAAACCTCCCACCTGGCCTGAATATAGGCCCTCGCTTTACACATAAGCCTTGTTTCTGTCCTTGAAGAACGTATCATTATTCCATTTGGGTTTGGTCTAACATGACAATCTTGGGCTTCATTAATGGTTTCACAAAGCCGTAGTCTGCTTGAATATCTAGCTTAGAAGATGTCAAACTGCCACCTCTCTCTCTCTCTCTCTCTCTCTCTCTCTCTCTCTCTCTCTCTCTTTTTAAAAGTATATTTTATTGATTTTTTTACAGAGAGGAGGGAAAAGGATAGAAAGAAACATCAATCAGCTGCCTCCTGCACGCCCCCCACTGGGGATGTCCCTGCAACCAAGGTACATGCCCTTGGCCGGAATCGAACCTGGGACCCTTTAGTTCACAGGCCAACGCTCTATCCACTGAATCAACCCAGTTAGGGCATGCCATCTCTCTGTTAATGTACACTTTTGGAGTTCTTCTATTTTTTTTCTCCTCCAGATAACTTATTCTTTGGGAAAAAAAGTCAGTCTTTCATCTTCTAGCCTTTGTTATTTTTTCAAGATAATGTACACACTGTTCATTTTATAGCTAAGAATTCTGGGAAATAGCAGCTTTTCATATAAGATAGCCCTAATGATAGTATACTTATAGTTTAAACAAAACTTCTTAATTACTTCTTTTTTAATTTATTCATATTTGTCTTTTTACAAAAAATATTAAAGAAAATACCAAAATAGAGAAAGAATATAATTAACCACTCTTTAAGAGTCAAGAGAACAGATAATCTTACATTTTGAAAAGCATTTAATATGTGTCACCTTATATAATTTAGATAAATTTTATTTATTTTTATTTTTGTTTTTTTGTCTTAATATATTTTTATTGTTGATAGTATTACAGATATCTCCCATTTTCCCTCCCATTTACCCCCCTTACCAGCCCCTCCCCACACATCGCAAGTCTTCACTATTCTATTGCCCATGTCCATGTGCTATGCATAAAAGTATTGAAGTTTGTTGGTTTATCTTTTCTTGTCTCTCCAACACCACATCGAGGTATGTCAGTCTGTTCCATAATAATAACTATGCTTTAATCACTGCTAAAGCACAACTGAAAATTCAACATTTTGCCTTTTATGAAGATAGCAATATTTTACCGAAATCCACCACGAGTTTCTAAAATATGAACACATTATTCATGCATATTTTGAAATTATTGCAAGAAAACAGCATTCCCTTCCCATCACTGGATAATGGAGCTGGATAAGGGATAGTGGGCCTGTGTGATAGGAGCTATTAACTCACTGAGGATGTGTAGTGGCCAAATTCCCAGAAGGCCCCTAATGATCTCCATGTTCTGATGACCACATTCCCATACATTCCCTTTTCACACTATACTAAAGTTGGTCTTGAGGCCTAAAGAATAAGAACAGGAGAAATGACATGTCACTCCCGATATTAGGCTTAAGAGAGACTTCAGCTTTCTCCTTTCTCTCTCTCTCTCTCTCTCTCTCTCTCTCTCTCTCTCTCTCTCTCTCTCTCTCTCTCTCTCTTCCTCTCATTGCTCTCCAGAGAAATCAACTGCTCCATCATAAAAATAGGTCCAAATGGCACTGAAGCCCTGTCCCAACAGCTCTGTGACAGGTCTTGGAAGTGGATCCCTCAGTCTCAGTCAAGCTTCCAGATCACTGTAGTCCCAGCCAATGTCTTGGCTGAGACACTGTGAGCCATAACCACCCAGCTAAAACTCTTCTGGATGCCTGAGCTTAGAAATTGTGTTAAACAAATATTTGTTACTTTCAAAAGCTAACTTTTAGAGTAGTTTAATATTCAGCAATAGATAGTTAATATAGGGGGCTGAAGGGAGCAGGGGCTTCTTGCTATACTCATAATACATAAAATCAGAAAATAAATTACAATCTTTTTAGAAGTATTAATTAAATCAAAGTCAGAAGAACAAGACTCAGTCAGTCAAGGGATCTTAGAAAGGGGAGTGAAAGTTTGGAGAGTTTAGAATAAGGGCTTTAAATGAGACCTGTGGTCGAAAGGAATTCTAAAGACGTACCTACTTCTTGGCATGTTCCTAGCCTGCAATTAGAAAGATGAGCTTGGTGCATTCAAATTAAGGAAGGCAAAAGGGTTATAACAATACTGTTTTCATAAATTAGGGATGGTTTCCAGAAATAAGTAGCCCTCATATGCAAAATTTCTTGGTTACTATTTTCTTACATTATGATCTAAATGTCATACTTTAAAATAAAGTATAAGTTCCATTGGTAAGAAATAGTCAATTTCCATCTTTAAATTCTTTCATAATGTTTTCAATAATCCTAGGTCTTACCTGCCACACATTATGCTTCTTTGTAGGCAAAGAGTTTTTTTAAAAAAATAACTGAATAAGTTGGGCCTTATCATCTTCTTTACACCTATGTAGTTCTATTATTCTTAAGGCTGTTTTAAGTAAGAGGACATCAAATTACAAATCATTAAATGATGATAAATCTAAAACACATTATCAATATCCTATATCATAAAAGGCTAATATTCAAATTGTCCCCTCGAACCAGTAGTCCAACCAAGAGTTCAACTGGCAGTTTGACCAGCCCACCAACAGCCCACAGCCCCTCTCCCAAGCTGGCCCTGCCCCCACTCACCCCCCACATTGGGGGCAGAGCTGGCCAGCAAACCCCATGTCCCCTCCCCCTGGCCAGCCCACCCTGATCAGCCTTGATCAGGGTGGGCTGGCTGGACCCAACTCATGCACAAGTTTGTGCACGGGGCCTCTAGTAATCCAAACTAATAAAAGCCTAATATTAAAATTAACTGTCTCTTCAGGACGGGTAAGCCACGCCCACCAGCCAATCAGAGCAAATTAACCCAGCCAACATTGAGGTCGCCACTCACGGACCTGAGTAAAAGGCAGATTCCATTGCAGCAGGAGTGAAAATGAAACTGTTTGCGGCCCTTGGCAGGCCGGCTTGGCTTATCCTGGCTCCAGGTAAAACATGTTTGCAACAAAGTATCAATCATAGACAGCAGGCCTGGCCTGACTACTAAGGGTAACAATGTTTCATTATAGAAGTGGCAGGTGAAGCAGAAATGAGGCTTCGTTACTAGGCCCCAGCTTAAAGGAACAGTGCATCAATTATAGAAGATAAACAAACTCCAGAAACCTGCTTCCAGCCAGCCTTGCTGGGACATTGGGTCAATAGGAGCTGTGGGCAGCCTGAAAGCCTGAAAGCACCCCTCAGCCCATCACCCATGCTGGCCACACCTAAGTGGGGTGAGAGACATTACTGGGAGGTTTGGCTAGCTTGCAAACAGCCATCAGCCCCTCACCTAGGCTGGCCAGGTACCCCAGTAGGGGCCCAAAACCTAAAGGGGCTATGATCTGCCTGAAAACAGCCCTCAGCTCCTCATCCAGGCTGGCCACGTACCCCAGTAGGGACCCAAAACCTGAAAAGACTGTGAGCAGCCTGAAAATGACCCTCAGCTCCTCACCCAGGCTGGCCACACCCCAATGGGGTGAGGTATCCCTCTGGGGGGCTTGGCCAGTCTGAATACAGCCATCAGACCCTCACCCAGGCTGGTCAGGCATGCCAGCAGGTGGACATCCCCAGAGGGGTCCCAGACTGCGAGAGGGCACAGGCTGGGCTGAGGGACCTCCCAAGTGCACAAATTTTTGTGCACCGGGTCCCTAGTCTATAATATGATAGAAATATTATGCATATGCAGAGAGAAACAAATTATGACAAATTAACTCTTAGGCATAAAAATAAAATATAGACATAGAAAACTTCCACTTACCCATATATTAACAACATTGCTCCATAGTGATCTTTGAAAAACATAGATATGACCATGTTATAGCTCTCCTTAAAATCTTTCAATAGCCCCACAACACATACATTTAGCATTCTTACCCTATACATATGGAGCATTACACATTCCATGATCTTTGGGGGAATTTCCGATTACACTGAAAACACTACTATACTATATAATAAAGAAGTAATATGCATATTAACCCTCAAACCCTCACAAGATGGCTGCTTACAACCAGACTGGCAGGGGGGGGGGGCGGGGGGATAGTGAGGGACAACCAAACGACTGAACAAGCAGGCTATGTGGGATGGCCAGGCTGGCAATGGGGGCAGTTGGGGGCGATTAGGCTGGCAAAGGGGCAGTGAGGGGAGATCAGCCCAGCAAGAGGGGGGCAGTTAGGGGTGACCAGCCATGCATGCAGGTGAGTGATTAGGAGCCAGCAGTCCAGGATTGTGAGAGGGATGGTGACTGCTGGTTTAAATGGGCAGTTGGACATCCCCCAAGGGGTCCTGGATTGAAGAGGATTCAGGATGGGCTGAGGGGACCCCTCCTCTGGTGCACAAATTTCATGCACTGGGCCTCTACTGGTAAAAAAAGATTTATCCTTATCCCCATGTCTCCATTAAGAATTTGATATCTTTCTCTGGAGCTCTTGACTCATATCTAAGCATGAATAAGGAAAGCTTAGCAGTCATTGACAGGCAGAACAAAGAGGCAAGAAATGTTAATTAACATTGTAAACCCTAGAATTGTATTTTAAGAGAAAGTTAGTATTAGCAAGAGGAAGGTTTGTTTATTAAGGAAAATGAATGAAACAACTGAACAAATGCAGGTCCTGAAGGCCTCCTGATATTTCCTAGCTCTATGAAGGCAAATGCAATTAGGTAACTGAGAACTGAGTCCTTGCAGAGGGGCCACTAGGGAGAGGAATAAAGAAGAAGCACTGTGTTGGATTCTGTATAAACAAATAAGAGAATCTATATCTAGTTTTTGCAAAGTGTTATTTAGGATATTGTTGAATACAACCAATTGAATCTAATTCAGATTTGTTTAACACATAAGGGACTTAGTAGCTACCAAAAGGAAGACCTAGTGGCAGGAAGGCATCAAGGCTTATTGATTCTATGTCTTAAAACTATCAGCAAGAGCCATGTTTCTTTCCACCTCTTTATTCTGCTTCCCATGGTACCAGCTTAATTCTAAAGCCTGATTCCCCATCATAGTCACAGAATATGGCTGGCAGGATCCAGGGGTACCATGTATACCATGTAGATGAAAAGAAAGTTGTGTGATTTGCTCCTGGAAGCCCTCCCAGAAAAACAAGGATACTTATTTCCCAGAAGCCTTCAGCAAAGCAGTTCAGTAAATCACTGGGTCAAATAAGTGCTCTCCCCTGAACCAATGATTTCCTTAAACTGGAACCACATGTGTTACCTGTAGATTGAATCAGTTTCTCTCAGAGTATTTTACGTTATACGGAGAAGGTATAGCTGTTCAAATGAAAACAGGGCAAGTCTCCAAAAAAAAACAGAAACAAAAAATGAAAAGCTGTTGATATTAGAGAACCAGTCACCTCACCTATTACTATTTTTGAAGAAGCAAGAGTAATTTTTTTCCCCTGGCTATAGACTATACTTCTCATCCTTCCCAATATTAAGGATACTTTTAAAATACGCGTGTGTGGACTGAAGGGTCCCAGGTTGATTCCAGTCAAGGGCATCTGCCTGGATTGCAGGCTCGATCCCCAGTAGGGGGCGTGCAGGAGGCAGCCAATCAATGGTTCTCTTTCATCATTGATGTTTCTATCTCTCTTTCCCTCTCCCTTCCTCTCTGAAATCAATAAAAACTTATTTTTAAAAAAATATGTGTGTGTGTATCTTTTCCTGAAGAGAGAGTGCATAATGTTGGAAATTGAAAGAAATTTGTGGTCTCATAATGTCAAGAATCATTGAAATTTAGGTAAAGTTTCTATATAAACCAGTTCTTGTTTCTCTTCTAGTGTTTTCCCACTGACATCCACATCACCAACACAACCCATTCCCTTTTGTCATGCCAGGCATTTCCTGCCTCTGGTTCTTTGACCATATCATTCCTCTTCTATCTCTCCTGCCCAGTGAGCTGTAACCCTGTCTTCAAGACTGACTGTACATTCAACCTCTCCAGTGGAGCTTTTCTTTGTTCGTCTGTTTGGGAACAGAACCGGTCCACCTCTTTGTACCCCAAGTGCCCCAAAGCAATAAATACATATCCCACTGTTTTACCCTCTTTGAGTGTCCTACTCCTGAATTAAATCATCAGCAATGTAGGCACATGATTTGTGTCTTTACTACTGCTCATCTTTGATTAGTTATTCTGGCTTGTTAAACTCTTGTTGAGCAAACACACAACCATTGGTAGGCTTCATTTTCAGTGAGCAATGGAGAATATGTAGGAGCTTTGTCAAGCTGTATTATTCCTATTGCTATTGACTTCAGAGAGGCTTTCTGCATTCCTCAGTGAGGACCTTCATACCAGGACGATTTGGTAAAGATAAATTTTTGAATAAATGACTTGAGTCTATTTAAGGTCTTGGGAATTTATACATTATGCCCCTAAATCTTGATAACAAACATGAATCTTAAAAGTTGACATTTATTGAGCACTGTGGCAAGTGTTTTGCAAACATTATTTCATTTGATCTTCACAAAAATCTCAGGGAATAGGTTTTAATATTATTATTCCCATATTATCAGGAAGAATGTTTAGGTTTACAGAGTCTACATAATTCACCTTCTGTCATGCTATCTGTAAGTAGAGGAGACAGGATCTGAATCCAAGACTCTCTAGCTACAATTAAACCCTTGAATATTATTTAAAGATCATGCATTAAAGCTGCTTATGTCCTAGTTATTTTATTATAAAACTAGAGGCTTGGTGCATTAAATTCATGCACAGGTAGGGTCTCTAAGCCTGGTCAGCAGTCAGGACCAATTTGTGGGGCGACTGGTGAGGAAATTGGGGGTTCCCACTGGCACCCACCTTGGCCAACTCAGGGCCTGGGGGCTGGGGGCAGCTCCTGCATTGAGTGTCTGCCCCTGGTGGTCAGTGCACATCATAGTAACCAATAGTTCCACCATTTGATCGATTTGCATATTAGGCTTTTATTATATAGGATACTATTTAATCTCATAACAATCCTGCAATCTAGGAATCATTAAATTCATTTTAAATGTGGGGAAACTGGTTAAAGATAACTAAATTGTCAAAAGGGCATAATCTACAAATGTTAGAGCCACACTTAACAATCAATATGCTCCACTCCTGAGTACATGCAGTCAGCTTTCAATGAAAACCCAGGAAGACAGTGCTGGCTAATTCTAATAGATATGTGTGTGTGTGTGTGTGTGTGTGTGTGTGTGTGTGTACCAACTACACTTTAGTTGAGAATCACAGATGAAGTTGCTATTAAAAGAAGTCTCTGCCTTACAGGGTGTATAGTACTGCCAAGAAGGTTGGACATCCTATATAATAAAAGAATAATATGCAAATTGACCCTAACAGCAGAATGACTGGTCACTATGACACACACTGACCACCAGGGGGCAGATGCTTAATGCAGGAGCTGCTCCTGGTGGTGAGTGCACTCCCACAGGGGGAGCTCTGCTCAGCCACAAGCCAGGCTGATGGCTGCCAATACGACAGTGGTGGTGGGAGCCTCTCCAGCCTCCTCAGCAGCACTAAGGATGTCCGACTGCAGCGTAGGCCTGCTCCCTGCTGGCAAGTGGACAACCCCTGAGGGCTCCTGAGCTGCCAGAGGGGTGTCTGACTGCCAGCTTAGGCCTGAACCCCCAAGGAGCGGGCCTAAGCCAGCAGGTGGATATCCCCCGAGGGGTCCCAGACTGTGAGAGGGCACAGGCCCAGCTGAAGGACTCCTCCAAGTGCACAAATTTTTGTGCACTGGGCTTCTAGTGGTATTATAAAATCTCAGAATCAGGATGGCTATTTGTAGTCACCTAAAAAAATAACGTGAGAAGCAAAATACCAGTGAAATACTTAAGTACTATTTCAGCACATGCCTAGGAAAATATCTCTAGATGAAAGTTGATTAATTTTCTATTAGATAAATAATAATAAATATAGACATTTGGGGGAAGGGAATTTGAGTTCAAGCTTCACTTTCTTTGGGGAAGCTACTCCTCTGAAAGTCTATAGGTGACCTCACTGCAATGTAATGCGATTGTCACTTCTTTGGGGCTCAACCTCACTAGACTATAAGTTACCTGAGGAAAGGTCTGAATCATGTATTATTATGTTTTTGTTCCCAGAACTTGGCCCAATTTGTGGTGCAGTACTTGGTAGGTGTTTAGTAAAAAATTACTTCATGAATCCACCATCACTTCAATTGTGAGAGCATGATCAGGAAAACGTTCACAGAAGAAGCAATTTTTGAAGTAAGGCAAGGTTTTTGATAGGTTAACATATGGAAAGGAGAATGGAATGATTTGAGCCACTTTATGATGTAGTTGAGAATCACAGTGAATCCTTTCTACACCCAGCATCTTCCTAGTCCACTGTCTTGGAATGGCCTTATAGGTAGAGCACAGGCACCAGAGGATGACAAAGGTGAAGACCCTTAGATTAAAGGGTCTCATCACAGCTCCAAGATTGCTATGGGCACTCTGAAAAATATCTTACAGAAAGAATCAAGATGTGTGCTCTTATCTGAACTGGTTATATCCTATTTCACTGAATAAGCCATATGACTTCTCTGAGCTTCACTTTAAATAATAGAAAAACAGGTATACCATATAGTTTAAGATATTTGGTCTTAATCTGGAATAATCACATTCTACTCTGTTTCCCCATGAGCTTTGCTCTTGCTCCCTGGGCCACTTCAAGACAAGTATCCATTTCCTTACCAGCTCCAACCATGGTCTTTTTTTAAAAATATATATATTACATACAATTAACATTCATATTTCAAGAAGAAAAGATTTTACATATAATAATATTACCAAAACTAACATAGTATACTATCACAAAAGTTGTAGGAAATATTAAAAATCAGCAAATAACAGGATTACTTTTACTGACAGGTATGAGATGGTACCTTATTGTTTTTCTTGTGGTTTTTGAAAATTTTGTTTTATTGCTTAAAGTATTACAAAGATTATTGCATATGTATCCTTTTTTCCTCCCTTGACCTACCCCTGGCCTCCCCTATCCTCCAGTGTCTTGTGTCCATTGATTATGCTTATATGCATGCACACAAGTCATTCAGTTGATCTCTTAACTCCCTTCCCCTCCCCTCAACCCTTCCCAGCCTTCCAGCTATAGTTTGAGAGTCTGTTTAGTGCTGTTCTGCCTCTGTATCTGTTTATGTTCATCAGATTATAATGGTCTTTATTATCCATAAGTAAGTGAGATCATGTGGTATTTGTCTTTCATTGACTGGCTTATTTCACTTAGCATTATGTTCTCCAGTTCCATCCATGCTGCTGCAAATGGTAAGAATTCCTTCTTTTTTACAGCAACATAGTATTCCATTGTGTAGATGTACCACAGTTTTCTAATCCATTCATCTGCTGATGGGCACTTAGGCTGTTTCCAAATCTTAGCTATTGTAAATTGTGCTGCTATGAATATAGGGATGCATATGTCCTTTCTTATTGGTGTTTCTGGTTTCTTGGGATATATTCTCAGAAGTGGGATCACAGGGTTGAATGGAAGTTCCATTTTTAGTTTTTTGAGGAAACTCCATACTATCTTCCATAGTAGCTGCACCAGTCTGCATTCCCACCAGCAGTACAGAAGGGTTCCTTTTTCTCCGCATCCTCTCCAACACTTGTTGTTTGTTGATTGTTGATGATAGCCATTTTCACAAGTGTGAGATGATACCTCATTGTTGTTTTGATTTGTATCTCTGGGATGATTAGTGACTTTGAGCATGTTTTCATATGTCTCTTAGCTTTCTGAATGTCCTCTTTTGAAAAGTGTCTGTTTAGGTCCTTTGCCCATTTTTTTGATTGAATTGTTTACCTTTCTTTTGTTAAGTTGTATGAGTTCCCTATAAATGTTGGAGATTAAGCCTTTATCAGTGATAACATTGGCAAATATGTTCTCCCAAGCAGTGGGCTTTCTTGTTTTGTTGATGGTTTATTTTGCTGTGAAGAAGCTTTTTATTTTGATGTAGTCCCACTTGTTTATCTTCTCTTTAGTTTCCAATGCCCTAGGAGCTGTATCGGTGAAGAAACTGCTTCGGCATATGTCTGAGATTTTGTTGCCTTTAATTCCTTTAGTATTTTTATGGTTTCCCATCTTACATTTAAGTCCTTTATCCATTTTTGGTTTATTTTTGTTTATGGTGTAAGTTGGTGGTCTGGTTTCATTTTTTTTTTGCATATATCTGTCCAATTTTCCTCCAACCATGGTCTTATATCTCCCTGCCACATTCAACCTTCATGAAGCGGGCTGTTCATATGTGAGTCACGCAATCCTTATCTCCTGGGACTGCTGCTCCTGATGCTTATTCCTTCCTAAGAGCAAGATAAAGTTCTAAAATGGATGGCAGCTCCAGATAAGCCAGCTGCATGGATGGAAAGAAGTAAATCCAAAGGAAACCCCTAGAAGAGACTTCACAAAGGAAATGAAGTTGCTCATATCTGTCATCTTCTCACCACAGTCTCCACTGTCTTTGTAGCTTGAACAATTTGGAGCTCATTTTGCTTTTGGCCTCTATCCAAGTTCCTCTCCACTGAGGGGAGTAGAAGGAAAAGGGGGTGGGTGCGTGGGCAGACAGGTGTGCTTCCCTTGGAGACTGAAGGCTGTCACTAATAAGGCCACGGCATTGCTGGCGAATTAAAATGACTAAAATACATGTGAGATCAATATGAAAAACGCTGTACAGAAAGCTAAGTGTCAAAACTAGGTGGTTTTATTGACATAGGGTTTTTCATTAAAGACTTATTTCTAAGTAAAAAAAAATAAGCAAAACAAATCGAAGAGTTTTCTGGGAAGAGCAAATAAACCATTTTTTAAAAGAAAGAAAACAAACAAGAAAAAAATCCCAGAAAATTGTAAATAGGCGCACAGAGCTACTAAAGATGCATTAGATCACAATCAAGATTTTGCAATACATTTTAATAAAAAGAGTACATTTCTTTTCATTTTCACAGACAGAAGTTTGTTTCTAAGCTTGCATAAGTGGCTTGATATACTTGTTCAAATCTGATTTCCATTTACCATTATATTAAAATGAAAGGAAGTGAAAAGGTCAAGTTTATTCAGAAAATCATTAGCTATCCTTGGGAAAAAAACATAATTCATCATATATGATTCTAATCAATTTTCATTCATTGTTAAAGTTCACATAAAGTTTAGCTTGATGTCCATGGGAAATGGAAATAGGGGCTTATTTTACAGGCACTATAAATATGCCTGAATCTAAGGTCCTCTAGACAATATTGTTTAATAAAGCATATTTGTCTGGTTCCATAAAATAGAAATGTTTAAATTAGAAGAGCTGCTTGCTTAGATGGTAGGTTAATAAGAGCAATTTCAATTCACAATCTTCATTACTTATAATGCCAAGAGGGAAATTGATTGAACACACTGTCTGGGCTGTGAATCAGTGTCATTACATAATGTCTGGGGAGCATCCACAGTGGGGAGAAGCTGGCAGTGGGAGATCCCACAGAAGAGATTTGGGGCTTTCCCCTGCTGCTGTCCCAGAATGGGGCTATACCACAAGCTTTTTCAAGTTTTTAGCTAGATCCCTACATAGTGCTGGGGACCCCAAGGCCACCAAGGCTTTGTCCTTTTATGGTATGATGAGGATTAGGAAAAGGGTGACACTCAGAATAATGCATTTGAGAAAGCAATTCATTCCCATAAATACAAAACAAATAAAGATGGGATCCACTGGAGCTTTAATAATGCTGGTGTTGGAGGGTTAGAGATGGAGAGAATGAGTGTGGCTGGACCAGTAGAAGAAGGTTAAGAGAGGAATTCGTTCTTAGCATGAGTTGTAATGTGAAGGGAGGATTTGACCAGGCTGACAGAGCTGCAATGACAATTCCATGCCTGGGGAAATGAGGCCATAAGTAGAGAGACTGGGATCAGAATACTGTGATGGAGCTGTACAGATGCTAGCATAACCTGCTCTGGGCAGTGTGTATGTATGCGTTGGGAATTTGGACCTGCATATATAACCCAAACAAATAATAGTTCTCTCAAAATAAGATATTCACTGATTTCAACTATTTGCAGGGTCATTATGACTAAAATTTTGGAATATCATCATTGGTGTCCTTCAGTTAGTGGTAATAGTCTTTTGCAAATTAGAATCTCTCCTTTTTCTTCTAGGGTAGTGTGGGTGGGTGTAGATGATGGATCTCAAACATGTAATATGCCTGCAAGATGAAGAGATGTAGTTGACAAAAAAGAAAAGGGGTGTCACATACAGAATTGTGCCCCCCTCAAAAATCCATAGGTTGAAGTCCTAATCATGCAATAGGACCTTATTTGGGGATAGAACCTTTAAGGAGGTAATTAAAGTTGACTGATACCCTTATAAGAAGAGATACCAAGAGTGTTACACCAAAAGAAAAGGCCAATGACAGAGAGAAAGCACCATCTGCAAAGCAAGGAGAGAGGTTTCATCAGAAACTAACCCTGTCAACACCTTGGTCTTGGACTTCCATCCTCCAGAACATTAAGAAACTAAATTTCTGTTATTGAAGCCACCCAGTCTGTGGTATTTTGTCATGATGGCCAGAGCACATGAATAGAAGGGGTGATGGTCACACAGCAACTAGACAATGATAGAAAATCAAAAGGCAGGGTGAGCTAGATCTCCTCCTGGATGCAGATAGAGGACAGTGAGTTTGTCAGCAGAATGGAAAATTTTAATCCTGCCCTGACATAATTCTCCCCCTCCGCCCCCCCCCCGGCCCACCAAGACCTTTTAACTGCCTTATAATACTATGTGCACTATAAGTGGATGTTAAATTCATTATTTTTACTGAGTGGTTATTCTAAACCCCATTTTATTTATAACTTTCAGAGGAAAAGTAGCAGAATATATACATAAAAACTTTTATAAACAATTTATAGCTCATATTCATCTTCTTGTTTCACTTTCCTTGATCACCATGAAGTCTATCATTTGGTAAAAGAAAGTTGAAAACACGAACAAATGTTTACATAAAATAAAATAAAATAAAATAAAATAAAATAAAATAAAATAAAATAAAAAACAACTTTGGCAGATACTTAAAAACAGCAGGGAGTATAAAGGCCTACAATTCAACAATGACTTAATTACCATTGCATGTATAAGTAAAAGAAAAAGAAGAACAGAGAGGACAAACAAAGAGAGTACACCAGCTAGGATATTTTCAGTGGCAAGTGATAAAATATCCAATACAAGACTAAAATAATAAAGATTTAATGCTCTGGTGATTGAGAAAATTGAAAATGACACATAGTTCAGGTGTGGTTTGATCAGGGCACCAACTCTATTTTTATGTTACTCTCTTAGGTCCCATGTGTCAGCTTCATCCTTAGGCTGCCTTCTCTCATGGTACCAACTATCTACATCAGTTTGAAGTCTTCACATGAGTATTACACACAGAGAGGAAGGAGAGAGAATCTTTGTTAACTGGATTTATGGAAGTGTCCACATTGACTTCATAGATAATATTTGACTTTATTTAGTTATTTTTATTAAGTTTATCGGGGTGACATTGGTTAATAAAATTATGTAGGTTTCAAGTATACAGCTCTATAATACAACATCTGTATATTGTATTATGTGCCTACCACCCAAAGTCAAATCTCCTTTCATCATTATATACTTAACGCCCTCTCTACCCTTCACCCCTTTTCCTCTGGTAACCACCATATTGTTATCTACACAGATCATATTTTAAACTCGGTGCAGTCTAGCCTCTTAAAGTTCCTATCATCTTAACTGTTATTGAAACTTCTAGGTAACTGAAAGAAATGCTGGGTATATCCTTTGGCCCTAGAGTTGTGTAACAAAGAATCCAGGCATGGTTCACAACTTGGTTTAGAGATATACAAGCCTGTTTAGTGGAATATGTATATGGGGCATTGTATTCTTGAAGGGGCTAAACTGTGAAGAGAAACAATAGGTGTTAGGGTTTTTTGGTTGGTGACACAGGCTGTGAAAGAATTCACAACTAAAAGAAGAGACAGAGGCAGAGAGAAAGTTTATTTTTACTTTCCTGAAGGGAAAGGGAAGATTTCCAGCTGCTGCTTTCGCTAGGTGAAATTAAGCAGACACCAGGGTTTTTGTTTTTTGTTGTTGTTGTTAGCTCTTCAGGAGACAGTCCAGGCAGATGTCCTAGAGAGGTGCCCTTATCAGTATTTTTCCCAAGCCTGTAAAATATTCTTAGAGTGAAAGTTACACAGTTTTAAAGAAGTCTGTTTAAAGGGGAGCAGAGAAGAGAACTCTCTACTAATTATCCTTGATTTTTAAAATCAGCAGGGAGGAGAGGTATTTATGTAAGAATGTATCCTTGAGAGTAGCTTATCTTGTCCTTCAGTTTCAGCAGAGGGGCTGTTTGAACCAGAGGAGCTAACAGTCTTGGAGTTTAATTATCAGGTGTTTCCTATATATTGTCAAAGGCTACAGAAGGCCTGGGGTGGGGGGCAGGGGCCGGCTGAGAGAGGTCAGTGGGGTTGGGGGGGGAGGAGGGAGAGACATATGTAATACTTTCAAAAATAAAGATCTTTTTAAAAAAAGTTTTTAAAAAGACCTTCTTCCTGTCCTTACCATAGGACCTTATATTAGCAGTTCCTAAGGCTGCTGTAACTAATTACCACAAACTTAATGACTTAAATTAACAGCAGTTTATTCTCTGGCAGTTCCAAAGGTCAGAATTTCAAAATCAAGGTATCGGCATGTTTAGTTTCTCTGCAAACTCTGAGGGAAATGTGCTCCAATGCCTCTTCTACCTTCTGGTAGCTGTCGGTAACTGTTGGTATTGTTTGGCCTGTAGACATATCTCTCCAATCTCTGCTTCCATCTTCACATGGCCTTTCCCTCTGGGTCTTTGGGTCTTCTCTTTTTCTATCTCCTCTTAGGACACTCATCATTGGACTTAAGGCCCACTCTCAATTAAGTGTGACATAACTTGAGGTCCTTAGCCTAATTACATCTGCAAAAACCCTATTTCCCAATCAGGTCAAATTCACAGATGTAAGCCCACCAGACCTGAGGCCTTGAACCTAACTGTCCCTTAAACCACACAAAGTCAATTCAAACACATGGGGGCAGACATTTGCAATGGCTAACGATGAGGTCTGACCACGATTGGTTGGCTATTTTTAGTTTGTGATGCATTTTTTTCACGTACTAGGCAAAGTACCAAAAATTAGGTACAATGGTCTGGTAGCAATAATGAAGGATAGGGCACAGATATATCTTTTTGGGACCACTATTCAACGCACTGTGACTTCTTGGAGAAAACCACCATGAGTAAAACTTCAGGTAGCGGGTGAACAGGATTCTGGGCACACCTTAAGTTTCTGCCTGAAATTCTGGCAAGGAGAGGATTCTGGTTTAAAGCAGGAGGCTTCCAAGTGGGCAGAGGTGAGAATATCCCAGAACTTCTAGTCATTATTTTGTTCATCTAAGAAAATGAAAGAGAAATGAAGAGTTTCCAATATTGAACCTATAGGTTGACAGCATGGCTTTCCCTGGGCCTGAGGGTCATGCAGGCAGTCCCTGTCATGCTGCAGGAGGCAACCTGGGTAGGAAAAGGGCTTCCACACTGTTAAGGGCTGATAATCAATGCCTTGCTTATCCACTTGCTTTCTATGAATTATAACCCATTGCTGTCTTCATGGGCCTCATTAAGTGGAATCGTGAGTATTTTCTACTTTTAATGAAGATAACTTCCACTAAATGAACAAATGACTTGAGATATTGCTACTACTTAAAGATAATGCTAATAATGCATAGTATTGAATAAAGAGGAAGAACTGACACTTCTGCTCTTGATTTGGGACCTTATCAGCCCAGAGCAGGCCAAGTCATAGTAATCTAATCAGACCTAAAAAGCAAGTCACAACAAAATTCTAAATAATTATACAGGAACTATTTGTATCATGAGTTTATATCCAGTGACTAGTTGTGATCTTCATCTTAGGTCTATGATGTGTCTTGAGATAATAGTTACTTAAATGTACATATTTTAGAAGGAAATGTGAGCTCAAACATGTTTTAGTATTAAGAGAACACAGTTGATAAAGCTTTGGGGGCTCTCATTTAATAGAAATAGCTATACTGTGTGGGATCCAATAGCTCTGCGTAAGGGCCCTTCTGCTAAAAAATGGGTCATTACAGCATGACTGGCCCTTTGGATAGCTGGGTAACACAACCATAGGTCAGCAGTCCAGGGGAGTCCCAAAATTAAGTGTCCAACTTGATGTGTTGTTCTGTTGCCGACGTCAAGCAAAGCAAAGGACGGAGTGCTGGCCCCACAGACTCCACTCCTGTGACAATTCACTATCTCTATTTCCTGAATTCCTCTGCTGTCCCCAGCACTGGCACTTACTAAAGAACTCTGTGGACATAGAAAACTGAATTCCCTGCTCTTCATGGAGGCAAGTGTCCCAGAGGACCAACATCTGTCATTTGATTGCAATTATGGCTCAGCTGCACAGAGCAGTGAAAGAAAAAAGGAAGAAAGAAACGGTAAGAAAATGGAAAAGGGAGGATTTGAAGCTAAGGCTGTGTGGTGTGAGAATCCTGAGCAGCATTCTTCTTCAAGTCCTTTACCCAGCAGATATTTGCTCAGTGACCTTTACGTGCAGGTCCAGGCACAATGCATGGAGAAACAAGCCACATGTGGCTCCCCAAGCCTCCTGAGTTCAGTCCACGTCAATGTAGTTCTTCCTATTCTCTCACCTTTTCCTTTTGTGCTGGTCCAGGCATGTTTGCCCTTAGACTCACTGCTTCCTCTTTCTCTACTCTGCCCCTGTCACAAGGGGCTGTGCCGGCTGACTCCCAGACTCCTTCGTCAGCTGCTTTACCACTGTGTTCAACTCAGAGGAGGCATTTGTTGAGAAACTGGAAGGCCCAAGGAAGGGAGAAGCCACTGCACTTTTTCCTTCTTCTTAAGCCTTTGCACTAGCTGCTTAACTTGATCCCTTTCCTCTTTAGCTTGTCAACTTCTTAATTACCGGTGTCAACAATGTTCTGCCTCAAATTCCCTCTATTGAAATACAAAGACCAGCTTCTATTTCCCTGGTTGGACACTAACACACCTTTTAAATTAGCAGTACACAGGTGATCATTAGTGCAATATAGTACTTTACCCTAGAGTTGCATGGGCTGTACATCTGCCTATGATTTGACTTTCAGCCAAGGTATCTTCCATACATTTTCCTCCTTTGTTGTAGGACATTTCCAAGAACTAACTTCATTTATTTGATATCCTAAAAGGATATTATGAGAAAATAAATGAATTTAATTGGTAAAGCAAAATCCAAATTTATAATTGGTGAATCGCTGGTCAATTTATATGATGGAGATAGGGCCTAATAATATTTTTCCCTCATTTCCTCTTTGCAGAGAGATCCTTGAAAGTCCATTATCTTTAATAGAAAAGAATTTATTTATTATCTTTTAAAGGTTTGGAAGGATAAGATATTTAAGGGGAAACTGAGATGAGATTAGGAAAGGATTTCATACAAGAAAAGAAAGATATATAAAGTAAACCATAGTATGGTCTTTGCATATGCAAATGAAGCATCTGACCTCTTTGCAGGAGGCCACATTATCTTGAGCTTTTCCAGTAACTGGAGAGTTTTATCAATAAATGCATTCTCTCTCCCTGCCAAATCTACCCTTTGGATGGCACTAAGAATGCAAAGAGAGCACTACAGTGTGAGGCCTGGTCAAGACAGGACTTGGCAAATGACTACGCTCTGTGGGCCAAACCTAGCCCACAGTCTGTTTTTGTAAATTAAGCTTTATTAGCACATAGCCAGTCATCATTCGCTTTTTGCCTATAGTTGTTTTCCTGCTACAAAGGCAGAGGTAAGTAGTTCCAACAGAGACAGTGGGAGTGGAGCCTGCAAAGCCCACTACAGTCCCCTCACGAAAAAATTTGCCAGCCTCTGCTATACAACAGGCTGCTTGTTTCATAAGGTCAATTGGCCTTCTTTCTTTTCATATAAAAGATTTCTGGAGCACCTACTATGTGCCAGGTACAATGCTTGATGCTATTATGCAGAATAAAAGCACAGAATATAAATCCACGTAGTTAAGGAATTCATCAGGGCGTAGGAGAAAGACGACACCTGTACACACAGGAAAGACAAGGGCATGAAACGGCCACTGGTTGAGATGCAGACAAGGACTGCTCAGAAGAGAAAGAGGTTGCTTCCTGTTAAGATGAAGGCCAAACATCACAGATGAGAACTTTACTGTCTTTTCAGATTAGGAAGACGCAAGGCCTTGGGCACCTAGGGAAAACAAAGAACTGGACACTCTTATTTGTGCTGTAAGTTCAGCGCCTTAGACCTTACATGCTTCCAAGGAACACAGGGTACTAGAAAGATTAAAATCAGAGAAAAACAGTTTCAGGTTATCACTCATTCATTCATCTATTTACTCTTCAGTATTTGAGTTCTCTCTCTTCTAAGCATTGCGCTAGTATTGTGGACTGAAAATAGACAGTAAACATGACAGAAAAGGCCTCGGCCCCAGGGAGTTTAGATTTCAGTGAGTAGGCACTATGGACACCCTCACTGCAGCAGACTGGCCAGGATTTCTATACAAATCCAGGGAAAGCCTTAGGAGAACCTTCACACCCAGCCGCAAGGAGAACGCATCACAGCATTAATGATTCAGGAGAGCTGAGAGATGGAGAACGTGGGGTCAGGATTCAAACCTGCGAAGGTTGCATCAGATTGCCCTTATCAGCTGTGTAACTTTGGAAAATTTACTAATTATGTCTGTGCCTCAGATTCCTCATCTTTAAAGTGTGGATGATAATAAAATCTATTGTAAGGGTTAAATGAAGGCAGGTTTGCAAAGTACTTAGAATTGTGGATGCTGGCACACAATAAGTGCTATGTGGAGTTTATTAATATAAGAATCAGCCTGACCCTTTGCTTTATTTTTATAATGTCCTTTTTAAAGAATTAAATTTATTGGGGTAACGCTGCTTAATAGGATCATATAGGTTTCAAGTACACATTTCTATGATACATGATCTGTAGATTGCATTGTGTACCTACCACCCAAAGTCAAATCATCCATCACCATATATTTGGTTCCCTTTATTCTTGACTACTCTTCCCACCCCTCACCCCCACCCCACACACACACACCTTCTTCTTTCTGGTAACCACCATACTGTTTTCTGTCAATGAGTTTCAGTTTTATATCCCACATATGAGTGAAATAATATAGTTCTTAGTTTTTCTGACTGACTCATGTCATTTGGCATAATTTTCTCAAGGTCCATTCATGTTATTGCAAGGGGCAGGATTTCATTCTTTTATTATATAGCTGAGAAATATTCCATTGTATATATGTGTCACATCTTCTTTATCCAATCCTCTATTGAAGGATTCTTTGTCTCCATATTTTGGCTGCCATGAATAATGCTGCAATGAACATAGGGGTACATATATCTTTCAGATTACATATTTTCAAGTTTTTCAAGTAGATACCCAGAAGAGGGATTGCTGGGTCATATGTTAACACTATTATTAATATTTTGAGGAACCTTCATTCCCACAGCAGTAAATTAGGGTCCTTTTTTTCTGCATAACCTCTCCAAGCTTTGTTACTGTCTGTCTTGTTGATAATGGCCATTCTAACAAATGTGAGGTAGCATCTCATTACTCTAAAACTTCCAACATTTTGGTTCTTTTAAAAAAAACCTTTTGATTTATCTCTGATGGGTTGAGTGAACAAGTTTAAGAAGATAGAAATATTTTGTTCTTTATTTATTTTTTAAATAAAAGCACTTGAGAATTAGAAAATCAAGTTATCATGAAGTTATAATTTAATTAGAGGCCCGGTGCATGGATTCGTGCACCAGTGGGGTCCTCGGCCTGGACTGCGGGGATTGGACCAAAACAGGCTCTCCAACATCCCTGGAGGGGTCCCAGACTGCGAGAGGTCACAGGCCAGGCCGAGGGAGCCCAGTGGTGCACGATCAGGGTCAGAGAGGGACTGAGGGAGAGCTCCAGGGCATGCCCTGCCCATCTCACCTAGTCCCAGTTGGGGCTGATAATGGCCAATTTGCCCAGTCCTTATTGGCCAGATCTCAGCAGCAAGCCAGCCTACCAACTGGAGCATCTGCCCCCTGGTGGTCAGTGCACGTCATAGCAACTGGTCGAACAAACAATCGGACACTTAGTATATTAGGCTCTTCTCATATAGGGTAGGATAGTAAGACTCCTGCACTGGTCAGGATGTATTTGGACCTAAGTTACAGGACCCTACCCTGATCCGATCAAGGACAATAAAGCACTTCGCTGCATGGGTACTGACTGGTGTGGGGAGGCCAGCCTGGGGTGGTACTGACCAGTGCAGGTGTAGTGGTCTTGGTGGCTGGGCCCCTGCTGGCACCCACCTTGGCTGGCCTGGTGCTGCCCACTCACCGGCCCTGTGCCCTGCCACTGCTGCCGATTGGGACCTGGAGGCTGGGAGCAGCTCCTGCATTGAGTGTCTGCCCCATGGTGGTCAGTGCACAGACCAGTCATTCTGCCATTCGGTAGATTTGCATATTAGGCTTTTATTATATAGGATTCGCATGCTATACTTTCTCTACTTTATTTGGAATAATTCACATCATATATTCAGACTGCTGCTTTTAAAGTCTCAAACTTTGTTCTTTGAAATACATAATTTTCCATTCAACAATAAAGAATAGCAAAACCACATTATAATCTTCATTATAATTGAATATTTACTAAATGGCTACTATATACCAGTCATAGAAGTTGGCCTCATATATTTATTAAGTCATTTTATTAATCACAGAAATTCCATAAAGTTAATGTTTGTATCTTCATTTTTCAAATGAGAAAGCTCAGTTGGGCAGATAGCTGAGGTAATGTTCTGAGGTTACATACGAGGCATGAGTCACAGTGAGGATTCCCTCCTAGGAGAACTTGACTACACTGTACATGGTCTTTCCTCCCTGTTATGTGTTGTGGTCCCAAGGACACATGAACTGAAAAGCTAAGCGCTATAATACCTAAAATATATTTTTTAATAACAAGGTGTTAGTAAGCCAAATTACATATCTTTCTATCACTTAGCAGTCATAAAAGCATTACATATTTACTATAGTAATTTTGAAAAATATGAAGATTTATATCAACCACAATCCCACCCACAGGCGATATTTTTTATTAATGTTTTAGATATTCTGTTAAAATTCTCTCTCCGTCTTTTTACACATACAAGTATACATACTTCTAAATGGTTTCTTAATACAGATTTTTTATTTAACATGTCATTAAGAGTTTTATGTGTCATTTTTATTTTTTAAAGACATTTTAATATCTGCATAGTATATTTTTAAGTTTATAGCAAAATAACTTTTAATCATATACTTCAAATATTTTAGTTAAAAATAATTTTGTATAAAATTTTGATGCAGTATTTAACCTTCTGATTATTTTCTTATAAGTAGAATAGTGGGTTAAAGGGTAAAATTATTTTAAGACTCCTGATATGTATAGAAAAATTGTCTCTCAGAATCCACAGTTAAGTCAATGCTAACTCATTTAATGCTTATCTATATAAAAACATCTGTATAATTTTCCCACTTTAATCAAGAACATTATTAATTTTAGGATATACCTGGCACAGGACTGAACAATTAAAAAATACCACAACAGCATACTACCACCTTCCAGAGATGCATAACCCAACGGAGAATCATTCAATCTATTTTCTGTTCTCTCTATAAATATTTGTTCATGATTCACCATTTCCAAAAAGAAAATAGTAAGGCTAGGTGCTAAAGGTTTTGTTTGTGTTTCTGAGTGTGTGTGTGTGTGTGTGTGTGTGTGTGTGTTTGGGTAGAGGTGGTAATGTGGAATATTCCCAAGAGTTTTCTAAAGCATTATAAAATCTGTGGATATGATGAGCATTCTGAGTGCAATGGTATCTTCAGCAGTATGGCAGTAGCCAACTATTTTATTTTAATAATCTACTTTATAAAAATATAGAAATTAAATTTAAAGCAACATTTCACAATTTTGTGCTTGACTAAATTAATGTTTATATGCAGAAAAATATAATTAACCCTGTTACCCTAGGCAGAGCTGATGCTATCAGAGATGGGCTTATGACTTTATGAGCCCCCACCCCCCAACAGTCATGGAGAGAAGCAGAGGAAACCGGAAAGTAACTCATTTGGGGCTCATGGTTGAGCAACAGAGAAAAGCCAAAATAAGGCCCATAAGAAGAAAGTGTTGAGACTTCTCCTCCCAGAGGCCTTGCTTGACTCCTTAAAAACTCTTGAACTATGTTCTAGTTTCTGTGAAGCTCAGGCATATTTGGGGGTTAGTTCTTTGGTTCTCTTTTTGAGGATATTTTTAAGGTTTTCTCTGAGTTTCTTTGAAATCGAGGTTATGGTAAATCTTTATTATTTGGAAATGGTATTATTTCCATTATTTGTTGTAATCTGATTAGCAAAATGAAATTTGAATAATTTCTGAAAAGTTTTTCCAAACTCCAAGTGTCATCCTATATAATAAAAGAATAATATGCAAATTGACCCTAATGGCAGAATAACCAGTCACTATGATGTGCACTGACCACCAGAGGGCAGACACTCAACACAGGAGCTGCCCCCTGGTGGTTAGTGATCTCCCACAGAGGGAGCTCTGCTCAGCCACAAGCTGGGCTGACAGCTGAGAGTGCAGTGGTGGTGGCAGGAGTCTCTTCCACGTCCTCTGCAATGCTAAGGATATCCGACAGCAATTTAGGCCCACTACCCACAGATGGAGGTGGTGATGTGGAATATTCATGTGGAATATCTGGCAGGGTCCCGGACTGCCAGAGGGATGTCTGACTGCCAGCTTAGGCCCTAGGGAGTGGGCCAAAGCCGGCAGGTGGACATCCCCTGAGGGATCTGGACTGTGAGAGGGCACAGGCTGGACTGAAGGACCCTCCCCCTCACCCCCCTGCCAACTCAAGATTGCACACATTTTCATGCACTGGGCCTCATCAATAATTAGAAAAGCAGAACAAAGAGCCAAAACATGCAAAAACACAGCAACTAAGAAGAAAGAAAATAAAAATATTTAATTTTTCCTTGATGGTAACAGTTTACCTAGAAAAATAGAAGTAATTTGTAAGAATCCTTTTCAATTTAAATTATGAGCATAGTTTTATTATTGTACATCTTCTAACCCTTACTTATCTGAGCTCCTGAGAGCCATGTAGAAGTTTGATAGCAGGGGAAGAAAAAGAAATATGGAACTATAAATCTTTTTGTTATTGTGTGCAGAGAATGGGTTCTGTGAAATGCATGCAAGAGACACTAATTCTGCTAGAAATTAGATAATAATTAAGTACTAAAATAAGAGTAAGCAATTGAGAAGAAAATGTCATCTAGTGGAAAATTCTTACTAATTCAATGTGTATTGATATAAATAATCTTCCACAATTTTTTTGAATGATGTATAATCTTTTAATGGCCCACTTGTCAGTAAGAGGAAAATTAATGCTTTATTCATAAAAAAGGGTCAAATAAGAAAGAGTCATTCTCCTTGGAGGAAAGTGCAAAAAATTCAATATTGATATGTTTAGGACTTTTTTTTCCATATTTCTTTGAAATAACTTTGAATGTCTCATGAAAGACAAATATTTTATTCTGCCAGCAAAAATTCTTAAGACCTTTAACTATTAATAATCTGAAAAATTGTTAGAACCTGGGTATAACTGTCTTTACATTGAACCTCTTAGTATTAAAAAATTCATGTTAACAATTAAAATAAAAAGTGTTTATTTGAGCAAAGCTATTGTTAACATTAGAATGCAACTAATCAGAATTTTTTATTAACTTAGTAAATTATTTTATTCTGGTACAAAAAGCAGAATACACACATATTCACACATAAAAACAAAGTTGCACAAATAAATAAGGCTGGTATATTAATTAATGGATGATTATTTACATATCATTAAATATCCATATACATTACTAAGTTTTCAATACACACAATGAGTTTAAGGGGATATTCTGTTGTATAGTATGATTATAGAGATCATAAATATTAATGATAAAATTAAAAATAACTCAAAATGCTACTGGGTTACCAAATAAGTGATGTAGATGCCTGATGTTCATACTGGACTAAAGATACAT
>PVJC01006870.1:35051-53516 GCA_004026665.1 Murina feae | reverse complement strand
CTTCAGCAGAGGCCTGGCTGGCCTAGGCAGGCAGTTTACTCCATCACTGGTGCAATGGAAGCCTCCTGTTTGCTCTAGCTCCATGGCTGCCAGTCACCATCTTGGCTGGGTTAATTTGCATACAGTCACTCTGATTGGCTGGTGGGCATGGCTTGGCTAGTGAGTGTGGCATGGGTGTCTCGGAGTAATGGTTAATTTGTATATTACTCTTTTATTAGATTAGATCACTCCTTATTTTTTGAACTTACTCCTTCCTGTTTTTGATTAAATATATTAATTGAAAGAAATTTATACATTGGATGGTAGGATATCTTGTAAATAATGATAATGAAGCAAGTGTCAATCATTGAATCCAGCTATCTTTATGGGTATTATCTAAACCCACATAATTTATGCTGCCTTCAAAATGGGCTCATAAAACAGCAAATATTTTTTCAGCTCCTTCTATTTATATAGGGATATCTCTCTGTCCACTGCCAGTTTATGGAGTTTATTCACCCTAAAGACAGTAAATATAGCTTGAAATAATTTGAGGCTTTGCTTGGAAGCATCTTTTGGAAAGAATTCTGGGCTTTGGGACCTGAAAGACTGGTTTTAATCCTGTTTCTGCCATTGGCTTATGAATGATGAGGCAGTGACCAAGTTACTAAACCTTTATTGAACTTCATTTTTCTCATCTGTAAACCAATGTGATAATATTTATCTCATAGGGTTATGGCACGGATTCAGTCACTTACTGTATAAATCCCCTGCTCGAGATAAGCACTCAATACATGGTAATTATTATGGCTAATAAAGTTAAAAATAACAATGAGATCCTTGTATTATAATATTCAATACTAGAGGCCCGATGCATGGATTTGTGCACTTGTGGGGGATCAGGCCAAAACTGGAAGTCCAACACCACCTGCTGCTCCTGCTCATCCCAGACCTGTTGTGCCTGAGGCCGCTGCTTCATAGGCTTGCTGCCGCTCCACTGTGGTCTCTGGGTTGCGGCGGCCAGCATCTGGCGCCTGTTGGTCCTACTGTATGAGCACACTGACCATCAGGGGGCAACTCCTGCATTGAGTGTCTGCCCCCTAGTGATCAGTGCACATCATAGCAACTGGTCAACTGGTTGAACAATTGACCAGTCAAATGGTCACTTAGGCTTTTTTTTTCTTTCTCAAAAAAAGCATGTTTTTACCTGTTTTTTAAAAAAGCTTGTTTTTACCTGTCACAAGTGTGACATCTATATAATGTAGGTATATAAAAACACTCATGTTTTCAAATGCAACATTGTGTCAAAATTTCAAAGCAATCGGTGAAGAACTTTCAGAGATTTGAGATTTTGAATAAACAGACATTTACACACACACACATACATATATGTATATACACATAGATATATTGTGAATGGCACATCAAATAGAATATATCATAGTAAATTATGGAGAATGTGAAAAACATGTTTTTGTACAGTCACATATTGTTGAAGGTATGGTCAGTCTTGCCAAAACTCAGTAAGATTCCAGAGAAAAAAGTGTGAGAGATTTGTTGTTATATGAAACTAAAGAGTTCACTCTAGCAATAGGTTTTTATCAAGTTAATGAAATCCATTAAGCAAATGAGAACCCAGTGACATTTATGTATTCAGTAATTAAAAGAAAAAAAAATTGGCCAAAGGGAAATCTTTTTTTTTTTTTTTTGCTTAGAAATATATTACTAAATGACAGCATAGCATTTTTTTTTTGCATAATGTGGATGGAAATAACCCTGCAACATCAAACATGTGTAAGTATCAGATACTATGGATTTAAAGTTGGATAACCACTGTAGACAAGAAAACAAAGACCCTGAAAAGAGATGCAGCACTGTGAAGAAGGAAAGCACAGAACTGTAATTTTCACCTCTATGTCGTGAATAGAAATTAGTTTTTGAAGTTTGTTCAAAAGGAGGAGTACTGTTTTTAATACTGAATGCACCCATACACGCATACTCATTCAAGAGAGAATTTAATTGAAACAAAAAGACTAGTGATAAAGAGTACAATGATACATTTAAAATTAAGACTATAGCATAAAATTTTAAGTAATTGATAGTTAGATTTTAATTCTATAATTCTTTATTGTAGAGTGTTCTTTTTAAAGCATAAGCAGCAGGCAGTGTTGGACTATTTATAGTTGCTTTTGACACCTTAACATTAAATGTGTTCAAAATTTATTATTACTGTTTTATACTGAAAGCAACTGTTTCTTTTGCAGATCAGCTGATAATAGTTAATGAAATTTATTTATATATCCTGCCTACTGTATATTTTATTTTAATAACTGATATTAATTCTTTCTTAAATAACAATGCATTTGATTAAATTGTCTATAGCACAAATGTATTAGATAAAAATAACCCTGATTCTGATTTTGTTTTTTTTTCTGCCTGTGTTCCAGTTTTAAATAATACATCAGAATCACTGTTAACATTTGTAGTTTTTTCCCCTAGCTTTTCACTTAAGGACTTTAAACTTTGTTTAGGAATATATTATACTTTAAATATGATCACGTTTTTACTTACTAGCACTTTAATAACAAAAATAGTAGCAGTGTAGGTGTACATGGCTCTCTAGTTCGCCAGTGCTGTCCATGTATGTTCTCATTACTTCTCCCAGCCTCTGTGATGTGGCGGAGGGTTACTTGCACAGCTCTGTAGGTGATGAAATGGAGACTCCCCGAGGATAAATTACTTGCTCAGGGTCGCACTGCTTGTAATTATCCAAATTAAGACTTGGACTCACCGTGAGCGCTTTTATGTGCATAGCAGAGTTTACTGAGTCAGACGCCTGCAGGTGTGGAAGCAAATGGTGAAGCAGATGAAGCACAGGGCGCAGGGGGAGGAGGGGAGCGGGAGTGAGGTGATTATTTGGGAACCCCAAGGCCTGTCTGAAAGGAGCTACAGCATTTTGGGTGCAACCGTGTTGCTTCGAGCAAATCTGGGGACAGACTTGCCAGACTTTTTTAATTTTTTAAGAGACGCTCACAATCCAAACTTTATGTGAAATGCATCTTTTTAAATGTTGGCAATTAATTCAGAAATTGAAAAAACAAAAAAACAAAAACGGCCTAGGGAAGACAGGTCTGAGGGCTGATACTGCTGTCAATTCACAACTTTGGTAGCTCTTCAGGCTTCTGTGCAGTGTGTGTGGGGGGCGCCTGAATATTCATATCGCTACTGAGAGGTGGTGCAGATATCACCCCGAACCCATCCTGTGAGGTAGACCCAGCATTTAGTGTAATTCCAGAGTAGTATTTAGTGCCGGTGTTTATCGGTGATTTCCATGATGGAGTGTTTATGCTTTCATTTGCTTAGCCCAAATATATTGCATGCCAATCATGTACCTGGCACTGTGAGGCAAAGAAGAACATTATGTATTATCTGCCCCAAATAGTGGCCAATGCATCTCCATAAACAGGAGCTGTTGCAAGCAAAATGGAAGCTCCAGGAAGAGGGCAGCATTTGCAAATACATGTTTCCAGTGTAAAACCGCATTCCCTTTGGCCCCGAAGCTAAACGGTGCTCTGTGCGTGTGTGTGTCCACATGTGTGAGAAAATTAAAATTTGCTGCAAACATGTATTTCATGGCTTCATGCTACTCTTCCTTACATGGGCAACCTTAAGATAAAAATCTTACCTTATTTAAAGAGAATAAGGTAAGATTCTAGCCTGGTACTATCTCGTTTCTGTGCGGGTAGAATAATATGAGGTGGAGTACTTAATACTTAATCACAGCCTGGATTTTCAGTATCTTTGCATTTTCTAGCCATACTTTTAATATTTTTTTTCTTTTTTGATGCCACAGAAGCCACAGAAGGTTTTCACCCATATACCTTTATCCAAAGGTATATTAGCTCTTTGAAAATATGAAATACACAATAGATTAAACATTAAAATTGTGTATATTTAACTCTTGCATGAATATATCTGTAGAAGTAATACACAAGAGTTGGTGTGTGTGTGTGTGTGTGTGTGTTGTGTGTGTGTGTGTGTGTAAGTTGAGATTGAGAGAGAGAAGGGGGAAGGGAATTAGGGAGAGACACAGGGAGGGAAAGAGAGAAAGTGAGAGGTATTTTATAGCATTTGATGAATTGCATTGAGTCCAGTGATGAAAACCTGTGACTGTATTTCTCTTTCCCCTTCTGTTAGAAGTCAAAGCCTCATTGGATATATGACTTCAGATGGGCATACTTGAAGTTTTCTTTAGTTCTGATTTTCTACATGTATACATACTTTTATATAACATTTTAGTATTGTGCTAAGCAAAATAAGCCAGTCGGAGAAAGACAAGTATCACAGGACCTCACTCAGATGTGGAATCTAGTGAACAAAATAAACTGATGAACAAAAATAGATTCAGAGGCATAGAAGCATGGAACAGACTGAAGAGTCTCAGAGGGAAGGCAGAGGTTGGAGGGTGGGAAGGGAAAGATCAACCACAGAACTTGTATGCATAATGTGCATGGAGATACCCATGGAAACACCCACGCATACACTCTGGACACAGAATAGTGAGGTGAAGACCTGGAGCAGGGGCGAGGGGGTGCAGGTGGCTAGAAAGGGTCAGTGGGGAAAAAAGGGACATATGTCATATGTTCAACAATAAATATTTTTAAAATAATAAATAACTTTCTACTTATATATTTTTTATACATGCATATGCATACCAGGCATAGAAAATCTTAGCTCTTCATAGTTTCTGATTATTAGAGGCTTATTCTCAGTTCCCTGACAAATTTATATATATACCTTTTGTTTCAAGTACTATTACATTCTTATTGGAAACAGGCTAGGGGGAGAGAGGGAAGGAATGGCAGAGAAAGGGAAATAAAGAATTTCCTTACACACATAATATACAGACACAGCTGGTTGAGTTGAATACAAACTGGTCCTGTTTTCTCATGTAGCAGAATGAGTTCACACAGGAACTGAGATGAGACCTGGGGTGCCTACTTCTCATACCTCTTTTGGCAACAATATGAATGACCTTGTTTTAGACTATTAAAAACCTTTCATTCTTCTCTGTCAAGCCATTATCCCTGTCTATCTTACACGCGAATAATATTTTCTGCACACTTTCTAAGAATTAGAGATACGTTATAAAGCGCATTGTTGAAGGAAAATTTATAAATCTGCTCTTATAAAGCTAGCTGTCTCAATGCAAGTGGCAAGACAACAATAAAAGCCATGATACCTAACATTTTTAAAATATATTTTTTTGTTATTCTGTGCAATGACCTGAACCTTCTCATGGTGTTGGAATATGGGCCAGGGGTTAGGAGGGGAAATACAGCAATCCGAAGTTACTTTCTATTGATGAGAACCTATTTGTGTGTATATCCTTGCCTTTGAAATTGTTGTGAGGGACTTTGAACATCTATAGATTATTGTACCTCAAATAATATTCTTCAAGATGCTCCACTAAAAAACTGATTAAACAAATGTGAAAAAGGCTATAGACACATTTCTTCTTGTGGGAATTCATAGCCTATGTAAACATATTTAAAGTCCTAAAAGAGTCTTTAAAGATTATAATATACCCACCATTAAGAAGCTGTTGAATTTATTTAACTCAGTGTTTCTCCACGTCATTTCACCATTGGCCCCTTTTCTCCTAATAACTGTATTAACTTTTCATAGGATTTTGTTAAGAAGAAGATACTTGGTAAAAATCATCTCTGGAAGTGTAGAACTACTCTTAAGAAACTCATTTTCCAATAGTTTCAAATATTAGTGAACTCATATGGTACTTATCTTTCTCTGACTGGCTTATTTCACTTAGTATATTAATAATACTCTCCAGGTCTATCCATGCTGCCACAAAAGGTAAGATTTCCTTCTTTTATATGGCTGAGTAGTAATGAACAAAATAAACTAACAAACAAAATAGAAACAGAGTCATAGATACAAAGAACAGACTGACAGCTGTCAGAGGGAAGGGGTGTTGGGAGACTAGGTGAAAAAGGGGAATGGATTAAGCAAAGGAAAAACAAAACCATATCGACACAGATAGCAGTGTGGTGATTAGCACAGGGAAAGAAGGATGGGAGAGATAGAAAAGGGCAAAGGAGGATAAATGCTGATGGAAGGAGACTTGGTGTGGGGTAGTGAACACACAATTCAATATACAGATGATGTATCATAGAACTGTACACCTGAAACTTATATGGTTTTATTAACCAATGTCACTCAATAAATTAAAATTTAAAAGGAATTTATTTTCCTTTTCCGTATTATTATAGCAGCAAATAGGTAGTCACAGTTGTAATAGCCAACTATTGCTGAGGAATGACTTCATGTTATAGGATGTGGGTAGACAGTCACAGTTATTGGTGAAGGAAATCAATTATGTGTAATACGGGAAGATATAAACAGAAATACCTTAACAAACTAACAAGCCAAGATTCAGTGAAGTTGTGTTTTCCTTTTCGGATATTGACATTGATTGATTGTGTCACGATACTCTATAAAAGGAATTCCATGTAAAATAATTTGTTGTGTTTAGCCTAAATCTTTTTTTTTTTCTGCATTTGGCTCCATTCACTTATTTTATCTTTGCTAGAAGAATAATTGATTAGTTTTTTAATAAAGTCTACGTGTTCGCTTACCTTTTTAAAGAAGAAAACAGATACTCTGTTATTTGTCGTTGCTTTTGGTCATGAGTCCTGTTCTTTAGCTTTTGATCATTTCAAAGTTGTGCTTCTGTTCAGAACATGGTTTAACAACTACTTCTCAGGAAGTTTGGTGATATGTCCATGTGATGTCCTTAAACTACATATTTTCTGCTTAAGTGTTATCAATTTTTGTAATTAAGCTTATGGGTAACCAACACACAATTGCTATTTAATGCCTGTTTTAGCATATTTAGGCTATTGGCCTTTTAAAGTTGTAATTGAGGAGACAACTCTGTTATGACATCTGTCTTAGGGGCAAGTTAAACTCTTGGATAGATATAATCTATGCAACCTATAGTGAAGTCCATATTTCCTAGGAACAAATGGAAGGGTCATTGAAAGAAAGTTAAAAAATAGTTTTTTGAACATCTTATACTTTGCATTTATATAGCATTCTTTAAGATCTGATTACATAAATGCTTTCTCTGTGTTTTTATAATTAAAGCAATAAATTAAGCATTATTATTCCCTTTGTTTGAAAAGAAAAAACTGGGACACTGGTTATAAAGGAACAGAGCTAACACTGAGACATTTTTTCTAACACTCTGTTTATGCTTTTTTCTAAAGTTAGACTTTCATGTTCTTCAATTCATATGCAAAAAAATATATTCAATTTTGTAATCTCTATTTAATGTTTGAATTGGTGGCTTCTGCCTCCGTTATTTTTAAATGATATTTTAAAGTAAAAGTATTTAATGGATCATAACACACATAAGTAAGCAGATCACAGATTTACAACTTAATGAAATTTCACAAAATGAGCACAAACATGTAATTCACCACCAAAATCAAGGAATGATGCATTATCAGCAGCCCAGAAGACCTTTTCATATCCATCCCAGTTACTAGCTTTTTTTCCTAAAAATAACCACTATGCTAAAATCCAACAACAGAGATTATTTTTGATGTCTAATATCTTTATGTAAATGAAATTGCCTGTGAATTTTGTTTTTATTCCTGGCTTATTCCATTTACATTTTTTCATTTACATTGATGCAGGTAGTGAGTCCAAAACACACACACACACACACACACACACACACACACACACACACACACACACCAAAAAACATATATAAAGATATTTGATTTATGGAAAGATGCTATGAAGATCATTAGAGAATAGTTAGAATTTTCATTAAATAGTGCCAAATCAGTTGAGTATCCTTATGGGAAGAAGAAATCTTGATTCCGCCTTGCACCATACACAAAAATCTTTTCCAGGTGGATTATAGATCTAAATGTGAATTATAAAACAGCAAGGATTTGAGAAGATAACTTTGTTAGTCTGGATCATCTGAGAAGTAGATACTAAAATAGGATTAGAAGTAGAAGAGAATTATTAGGAAAAATACTTTTGAGGAAAAATAGAAGGCTAATCAAGGAGAAAGGAAGGATAGTTGTGTGGGGAAATATTGGACTATGGGAGAGAACTTAGAAAGTTAAGCAAGTTCAGTGGAGTCCTATGGCCAATCCCACCCCTCACAGTATCTCCCATCTCCCAGGAGCAGGTCTGCTGTAGCACCCTTGCCACTCCCTGTCACTGGCTGGGAGTAGACTGAGAAGCATTGACTCTCTGAATATGGTGACAGAGTTCAGAGTGCAACAGCTTGGGTCACCAGTTAGTTATGTTCCTCAGAGTTAGAGACTCATTGCTGCTGCAGTGCTATTGGGGGGGGGGCATCTTCATAATCTGTGATTGACAGAGATTTCTTAAAGAGGACAGAAAACACCAATCATAACATGAAACAAAAATCATACCTCATTCAATTGAAAACTGCCAGGCCTATGAACCATATACTCTTTTTCATTGATTCCAGTACAAGTATGTGAGCCTTGTAATAAAGTTACTTATTTTAGGATTTTATTTCACTTTATTTTTGACCAATACTAGTATTATATTGATTGAAAACATATACTTGTATTTTTAATCCAAAATTGATTGAATATAAAAGAAATTCACATTATATGTAAAGACATAAAATAATATTAACAAAAAATTAAGTTTTTGCATATCTGGGTTAATATTTAGAACAGGAACAACAATCATTTAAATTGTTTTGTTGTTAAAATCACTATAATATTTTCTTTAGAATGCCAACTTAGACTAGGAAAATCTCAGTAGGTATTCTCTTAATGATGATTTTGTACTTGACTCATGATACTTCAGATTTTATAAATATTAAATGGTAAAGAGTTAATAATGAAGCGCTTTGAACAATAGCAAATAATCAATGAGTGTTAACAATTGAGTTATAAGTCTATGAATACCTTTTCAAATTTAACTATTAAAATTTCAATAATTTTAATGTAATTAACTACAACACAACCTTGATTTAAAGTAAAAAAAATAAGAAAATTAAACTTTAATATAAGCTTTAATTTATTTTATTTTATTGTTCTTTTTTTAAATTGTGAAATTAGTCATTTATTCTGGTCAAAGAAAATAGGTATAGAATAAAGTATTATTGTAAATTCATGCTGGCTCATAAGATTTACTTGAAAGTTATTTTATATTTTTAGCTGTTGAACTTATACTTTATAGGTTTGGCTACTTAACTAATAAAGAGGATTTAAATTATTCTATTTTATCAGTTTAAAATGAAATACTTTGTTTTTTTATTTAAAAAATTAAAAACATATTTTTTATTTATTTCAGAAAAGAAGGGAGAGAGAGATAGAAACATCCATGATGAGAGAGAATCATGGATTGGCTGCATCCTGCACCCCCTCTACTGAGGATCAAGCCCCAAACCTGAGCATGTGCCCTGACAGGGAATCAAAACAGACCTCTGGTTCATGGGTATACACTCAACCACTGAGCTACACTGGCTGAGTTCAAGTAAAAATATTTTTAAAACACATTTTTGGATCCCAGAAATCACGTCTTGCCCTATTACCAAAGGTGCTTTAAAACTGCCAGCATCCAGGCTGAGGGCGTGCATACACACTATTGCCTGTACATATATAAACTTGCCATAGCTGTTCATATTAACAGTCAACTGAGTAATGTGTATTAATAGCACTTCACACACATTGGGTTTAATTGCTATTTAAATCGTCTTCAGGAATATAACACTATGATTTGACATTGAAATGAAAAGTCATTGTGTATACAGAAAGGCAAGGCAAAACAGTTGAACATATATTTTATATCAATGGAGTAAATAACTGTCATTGAAGGAAGAACTACAACCTTATATTTTCTTACAAAGAAACCATAAAGTACTTTACACGGATGAAAGGAAAATAACCTGAAGTAGACGAAGGTCTATTGCATTTTGTTACTAAGATTTATGTGAAAGGATAGCTCATCAAGCACAGAGAAATGGAACGGAAGGGAGGAAAGAAACTGCCACATCTCTCAGATTAGGTAAAAGATTTTAAAGCAGACAGACTACTCTAACTGATTCATGTATTGTGCAAGTTGTTGAATTAGCAAACTTCCTACTGACTTTGAAGAGAAGCTGCTTAACTTCCAGCAGGATAAGATTTAGTTGAGGAAAAAAGAAAATGTAAGTGAATAGGGTAACATTGTCACAAAACACGTAGAATTAGTGTTCGCCACTGGGAAGAAAACGCCAGAGAGAAAAATGGACATTATTTTAAGAAATACTGTGTCACCATTACTTTTGATGGGACAGACCATAGTGTGAAAAATTAGGAACGTTTATAACTCTGAGTCAAAAAGAAATTCAGAATATTTGGGTTCTAAAAGTGAGGTTTAGGAATACTTTGACAAATTTATTTAGCTTATATTTTATTTTTTATATATAGATATGTAATTATAAAATTTCTAAATGATACATTTTAATAAGTAAAATAAAAATATTCTAAGTGATAAGAAAGCATTTTGTATGGTTTCATCGGTAGTCAGTTTTCATTCTTGTATTGCTACATAAGAAATGGTTCATCCACAATGGATGGCATGTTGGAATTGATGTTATATAATGTAAACAATAACAAAAATTATAAATGTAGTTTTATAACCATCCTGTTATAAGATCCATTATTATCTATTAGTAACAGTATGCCTTCAATTGTCTGAGTTCCTTTTGTGTTGAAATTGCAGTAATTAAAGATCTCCTTTTTTTCATTCTATCAAACTTCAGTTTGTGTACTTATTTATATTGCTTTCTCAAAAACTATAAAGGCAGTAATTAATGCCAATATATTGCTTCTTTATATCCTTAATCAGTCCATGTACTTTCCTTGCCAAATTTTGTGTGCACTTTTATGGACAAAGTTTTATATTTTAATCATACTCTCAAAGGAATTTGCTACCTAAAAATACTAAGAATTATTGTTATGGCCCTAGTTGGGTAGCTCAGTTGGATAAAGCATTGTCCTGGTTTAACAAGGTGTTGATTAGATCTCTAGTCAGGGCACATACAAAAATCTTCCCAAAATATGTAAAAAACTCATACAACTTAACAAAAAGAAGACAAATAATCCAACTGAAAAGTGAGCAAAGGACCTAAATAGACACTTCTCCAAAGCAGATATACAGATGACCAAGAAACATGAAAAAATGCTCAAAGTCACTAATTATCAGAGAGATGAAATTAAAACCACAATGAGAAATCACCACACACCTGTCAGAATGGCTACCATCAATAAATCAATAAATGACAAAAGTGCTATCGAGGCTGGGGAGAAAAAGGACCCTAGTGCACTGCTGGTAAGAATGCAGACTGGTGCAACCGTTATGGAAAACAGTATGGGGTTTATTCAGAAATGAAAAAATTGAACTGTTATTGACCCAGTGATCCCATTTCTAGGAATATATCCTAAGAATCCTGAAACACCAATCAGGAAATAATAAATATACCCCATACATTCATACTAGTGCTATTTATGACTGATAAGATCTGGAAACAGCCCAAGTTCCCATTAGTAGATGAGTGGATAAAAAAGCTGTGGTACATTTACAACATAGAATAATATGCAGCAGTGAAAAAAGGATATTTCACTATTTGAAACAGCATGGTGGGACCTGGAGAATATTATGCTAAGTAAAATAAGCCAGTCAGAGAAAGGGAAGTATCATATGTGGAATATAATGAACAAAATAAATGGTTAAGCACAATAGATCCAGAGACATAGAAGCATGGAACAGATTGAAGAGTCTCAGAGGGAAGGAGGAGGTAGGGAGAGATTAACCAGAGAATTTATATGTATGCATAATCTCTGGACACAGACAATAGTGTAGCAAAGGCCTGTGAGATGGTGGCCTGGTGGAGGGGGGTCAAGGGAAAAAAAAGGGGAGATCTGTAGTACTTTCAACAATAAAGATAAATTAAAATGAATCAACCAATGAATGCATAAATAAGTGGAACAACAAAATGATGATTCTCCTCTCGCTCTCAAATCAGTTCTTAAAAATTAAAAAGAAAAATCATCATTAGAGTAACATATGCAAAATAGAATATGATTTTTAACTGAAATTTGTCTTTATACCTTTGATTTGTTTATTTAAATCTAAAATTTGAAACTGACCCATCTTTATTGAGTGGACAGATTATTATGACCACCTGATATTTGTAGGCAAATTAGCTATAATTTCCCACTGAAGGTGCTAGAGGGCCAGATCATTATAAATGTCTGAATAGCACAACATACCTAAGTATCGTTGCTGATCAAGTTCATCCTATCATGTTGATGGCATATCCCAATGGAATTGGCTTCTTCCAACAAGACAATGAGCCATACCATGGTGCTCATATTCTGCAGGAGTGGTTTCAAGAACATGAGGGAGACTTTACCTTGCTAGGTGGCCCCCAAAATCAGCAGACCTCAATCCAAATGAGCATTTGTGGGACGAAGTTAAAAGAGCCATCAGGCAGCTGGTTCCACAACCATCAAATCTCACAGAACTGGATAGTCCCATTCATCGGGCATGGTGTCAGATTCCTCGCATCACCTTTCAACAGCTAGTGGAGTCAATGCCAAGAAGAATTGCTGCACTATTGAAGGCAAAAGGTGGCCCAATGAGGTACTGATAAGATGGTCATAATAATCTGGCTGGTCATAATAATCTGGCCACTCAGTGTGTGTAAACTGGTAAAGAAGGATTAGAGAGAAAATGATGGTATCTAAGGAGCTCTTTCTGCATTTTTGTTTAGGTGATTTTATTTTAATAAAGATTTGCTCTATAGTTTTCAAATTGGCATATATTTATATATCTATATCTATCTATCTATCTATCATCTATCTATCTATCTATCTATCTATCTATCTATCTATCTATCTATATTGTTTTGAGTTTTTTTAGGGGGATTAGGTAATTGCTCTAGGGCTTTTGATGCAATAATTTCCTACAGATGACAATTTTCTTGATATGTATGATATTAAAGTAAAAGACCATTCCTTCAACCACATTAATAATCTTCTTTATTGGTAACAAGTGTAATTTATGGAACAAACGTCCTTATAACTTGAATCAAAAGTAGCATTGGTTTGGATTCCCATTAAAGTCATATTATTTTCTTTAAGTTAACATAGAATCAAAGAGGAACAGAAACTTTCTGAATTTTCTAATATGAATATATTTTGTTTTTAAATGTTGTTTTCAACTTAAGTTGAGATCTAGTTCCAATTCTTCACTATATGTATTTGAGAGGTAGAAGGAAAAGAACTTTCTAGTAGAAGACTGAATTCTGAAAGAATAGAAACAATAGCATACTCATTTTGTATTCTCAGATGCCCCCTTAATGGTTATCACAGAGTAGATGTGCTGTTGATCCTGTTTGCTTTTTCTCTCTGCCCTGCTCCATGCCCCAAAGATTAATTATCAGTGAATTGTAGCATCCAAAATGACTAGCATTCTAACTCTGCCAGGTTCAGCCAGTAGGAGGCAGAAACAAGTGTTTGGTGGTTGAGAAGAGAGAGAGCTCAGGATGTTCATTCGTAATCCCTGTGGACTTATGTTTGACAGATGGAAGCAAAGTTATCTATCTATGGCCACATGTCCTGTCATGTGACCCTTTCAACAGCTCCCAGTCTTAGTAGGTTCTAGTAATACTGCCCTCTCTCCCTAACACTTTTAAGACCCAGAGACATTCTATTTTTTTATTTATCTTTATTGATGAAAGCATTACAGATGTCCCCTTTGTTTATTTTCTCCCATTGACCTCCCCCTCCACGCTGCATCCATACCTCTCAAGCCTTCACCGCTCTGTTGTCTATGTTCATGGGATATGCATATATGCATATAAGTCCCCTGATTAATCATTCAATTCTTATTAGTCCTCATGTGCTTTATTGTTAGATCCCTTATTTAGCTCTTACCTCTATATAATGTGCCCTCTGTGTACTTCCAGAACTTTGTTTGAGTTTTTTTGTTTTGAGTATTTTTAGGGGGATTAGGTAATTGCTGTAGATTACCTAATTAAAATTAGGTAGATTACCAATTAAAATCTCTATATATAAAACTCTAATATGCAAAAGACCAAATGGTGGAACAACCAAACAACTGAACAGTTGAACAACTAGTCGCTATGATGTGCGCTGACCACCAGGGGGCACGCACAGGACATGGCGGGCTTTGGCAGCAGGTGGCAGAATGCAGAACATAGCGGGCATCAGCTGCAGCGAGATGGTGGAGCAGGTGAGCAGGAGTGCCACACCAGGAGGGGCGCTGGTCACTGTCATCGGGGAAAGCCTCTGGTTGTTACTGAAAATTCTTTGCTCCTACAAGCCACAGTCCCACCTGGCTCTCACACCCACTGTTGGGACCAGAGCTGCTGCTCGCACCCACTGCCAGCACTGTCAGCAGGTGTGAGCAGCAGCTTCCAGCCCTGATTGCCCTTCAGGGCTTCTCCACCTTCCCCTGCTCCTGAGGGGTGAGTGGGGCTAGCAGCTGCCTTTCACACCCACTGCTAGCGACAGCCCTACTCGCATCAGCTGCCAGCACTGGAGCCACCACTCACACCCACTGCTGGTGCCCAGCACTGGTCCTGATCACTCAGCGCGGTCAGTGGATGTGAGCAGTACCTGCAGGCCTCAATTGACCCTGAGGGCTTCTCCTCCTCACCCTGCTTCTAAAGGGTGATCCGTGCAGCAGCTGCCACTTATACCCGCTGCTGGTGCTGGCCCCAATCATCTCAGTGCATGGGAGCAGTGGCAGCAGGAGTGGCTGGCAGACAGGTGGCCACTGCAGGAGGGACCAGGCAGGGGCACAGAGGATGGGCTGAGACTCACCCCTGAGCCCACCGCAGACTCATGGCCCACAGTTCCTTTCAAGGTGCACAAATTCGTGTACTGGGCCCCTAGTTTGGTTTATGTTATCTGAGACAGAATTTTGAAATGAATGTAAGAATCACAATATATAAAATATAATAAATATTTCATTAAAAATGATAGGATGCCTCTCATGCATTGTACACCATTAGAAATGTAATATGTGGTTACTTTTCTAGAATATTTCCAGATTTATATTAAATATATATATATATATATGACATTTTTATTATTTAAAAAAGATGAATAGAAGATGTTTGTTTAAATGATTACATTTTCAATTTAGTTAAGCTGTTTGTCATATGTTTCAAATTCCTCATTGTTTTCTGCTATACTTTTTGAATGACAGAAAGCAATTTCACTGAATAAGATTATTTAATTTGATGTTAATATATATCTTTTTCACTTATATAGTTTTAAAATACTCTATGATTGGTCATTTTACATTGGAAAGCTATTATTTATATTGATTAAATATAAAAATTGTCACCAAAATATAAAGAGATTCAAATTCATAATATTTATACATTTTAAAATCATAGAATGTATTAAAATTTTTAGCTTTGTTTTGAATATTGATATAAAACACCTCTTTTCTATTTTATTATGATAACAATATGTTGCATCTCTGAGGATGTGAAGGAATGATTTATTAAAAATGTCATATCCAATATTAGAAGTTAATTATTGGACACTTTTTCATCTATCTACCTTCATCATCTGAAACAAATAGTCATTTTTCTCTGCACAGTTCTATTAAGAAGAAAGCACATTGTACTTTTTTTTAATAAACAAGAGGAACATAAATTTTATTTATTATTAAAGCTAGTAAAGTATATTCATTTTTGGAGCAAGGGCATTAATATTCTGTATTAAATGAAAAGCCATTGACCCAGAGACCTTTTTTTAAGTACAATTAGTTTATCTTAAAAGTAATATGTGTTTGAGCCTATAATTTCTTTCAGGTTATTAATAGAAAAGCATTATTTAAAACTGTCAGGAAAATCAATATTGAAATACTTAGGAACAGAATGAAAATGTTATATCATTCCTGATTGTTATTTGATAGGGAAAAGTGTGGCCTCTGCATGTATAGAGGTCTTAATCTCAATTAAATATGCTTAAAAGAAATGATTCAGCTTCATTAAAGTCTTTGGCACCTAAATTGTTCATTCATTTGTGGTTGAAACATACCTATAACTATTTTCTGAGGAAAATCTTGGCCTTGTCCACAGTTATTGCCTCAGGTGGCATCTAGTCAGGATGGCTTTAGATTAAAAGACTTTAGTGTCAACCCCAGAGTCCACTGACCTGATTTTTAATCAATAACAGAACATTGCATTCAATTCCTAGAAAATGTTAGAATTGAACTCGTAACATCCCAACTTTTGTGATTAGGTTATTTTTATAAGTAACATTAGAGGATTAGTTGAAGGACATGGAGTTCATTAATTCTTCTGCATTATTGGTGTTGGCTAAGACTTTGTTCTTGACTGATATATGTGAGGGACAAGGCATTTTCCAATTAGTAGGTCTTTACTCTAGTGACTTAGAACCAGGAGGAACCCTCCCTACGCAGAACGTATATAAATGCTGGGAGCATGTGGGCTTCCTGTTACTTGCCTTGATGCCTCTGGGTGACATTTGTACTTCTCCCACAAGTTGAGCAGTGGTGGAGATGTAGGGTTTAGGATGACACAGGCTATTGCTCAATTTCAGAACACCTCTAGGAGTTCTCACTTCTAGGAGTATTAAAAATACAAAAAAAAGTTATTTTTATATTTTAAGAAGTTATCTAAAATTTCTAGCATAGTGCCTTATATGTGGTAAACACTCAATATTTTCTATTAATTGTGATTGCTATTTTATAGCTAACTAGAGGCCCAGTGCATGAAATTCATGCATGGGTAGGGTTCCTAGGTTGGAGACTTCCAGCGGCCTGCTGGGGCCTTCCTTCCCTGGCTGCTAGCCAGGCTTTCTTCATTCCACACCATCCCTGGTGGTCAGTGCATGTCATAGCAAGCAATCAAACTCCTGGTTGCCAGGTCAAACTCCTAAGGGGACACTTTGCATAATATATATATCTACTCTATAAAAGTGAAATATTAAAATTAACCGTTTCTCCAAGACAGGGTAAGCCACGCCCACCAGCCAATCAGATCGGCTGTATGCAAATTAGCCCAGCCAACATGGCGGCCGCCACTCACGGACCTGAGTAAACAGCCCTTTCCATTGCGGCAAAAGCAAAAGTGAAGCTGCGCCCGCTTAGCTCAGCTCCAATTAAACTGCCTCTAGCAAAACACAGATTTGAAACATTTGAAACAATGTAACAATCATAGAATCCTCCGGAGTTGAAGGAAAGAGCAGCTCGGGCCTAACCAGTAAAAGTAACAATTGTTTCATTATAGACGCTGCGAGGTGAAGCAAAGAGGAGGCTTCAGTTAGTTAGAAGGCTGCCTTAAAGGAACAGTGTATCAATTATAGAAGATAACCCCACGCCTTCAAGGAACAGTATCAATTATAGGAGAAAAAACTCCGGAAATCTGCCTCCAGCCAGCCTTGCTGGGACGTTGGGTCAATGGGAGCTGTGGGCAGCCTTAAAGCCCCTCACCCAGGCTGGTCAGGCACGCCAGCAGGTGGGTATCCCCCGAGGGGTCCCAGACTGCGAGAGGGCACAGGCCGGGCTGAGGGACCTCCTGAGTGCACAGAGCAGCTGCAGGGTGGGACAGCGCAGGACCCAGGACCCGTGAGTGGGAAAGAGGCGGCAGGGTTGGAGGGCACTGGGAAGCGGGTAAGAGGCGGCGGGGGGGGGGGGTCTCGGCCTGCTGGGTGACTGCCCAGGCCCTTTGCGGGGCACCGGGGAGCGGGAAAGCAAGGCTGCAGGGGCCGGGGTCCTGCTTGGCAGCTCCCCAGACCCCTTGGCGGCACTGGGAAGTGGGAAAGGAAAGCAGCTGGGGACGGGTGAGTGGGAAAGAGTTGGCGGCCTGCTTGGTAGCTTCCCAGGTCCCTTCCTGGGATCAGGGAGCAGGAAAAGGCTGGCCTGACCACAAGGCAGGATTTTCCCTGCTTTCTGGTGGCTGGAGGAAGATGGGCAGTAGGCAAGCTTGGGAGGCAGGCCGCACCCAGCCCTGACCACGCTCAAAAAAGGGAACAACATGCAGGGGAGGGCAAGAGTCTGAGAGATCAACATAGAGGGGGTGCCTGCTCCAAGCCTCCATGGTGTGCCTGGGGCAGGCCCCCAGCAGGTAGACACACACAGGAGGACTGCTCCGAGCCTCTGATGCGGCTGGGGGCAGGTCTCCAGTGGTGACACACACACATACACACACACACACACACACACACAAAAGGCGCCTGGCAGACTGGGGCCATCATAGGACATCCACTGAGGGGTCCCAGACTGTCAGAGGGCACAGGCCGGGCTGAGGGACTCCCTCCACCCCGAGTGCACAAATTTTTGTGCACCGGGCCCCTAATATATATATATATATATATATATATATATATATATATATATATATAT